>BMAO01012234.1:0-25250 GCA_019973975.1 Trichonephila clavata
ACAGATTCAAGCATCTCTGTTACAATTGACCCATTGTGTTGGGTAACAACTCTAATACGGATACATCTTCATTTTCAGATTCAGCAACACTTTCCATGTCAGAATCTGAAGGCAGGTCCGATTCCGTGTCGGAAGAGATGGCTTCAGTCACCCATAAGGGTTCACCGCTCAGTAAATCTCCAAAAATACGAAAATCTGTATCCAGATGGACCACATCCAATAGCCGTTTTATCTCGTTTACATAATTTACGACGACAAAAGGGACATGTATTTTTACCGCTTGTAACCCATTGTTTTAAACAATTGGAATGAAACTTGTGCTGACATTGACTCAGTAGGTACCATTCCGTATCATCGCTACTTAAACAGATAGAGCAATCGTGGCTTGGGCAAGGCTCGCTACTCAGGGAGCTGAAATCGTGGGTTTCGTGTGGGGAAAGCTCGCTACGGAGAGAGCTAGAAGCATTGGCTTCGTGTGGGCCAGGCTCGTCATGGAGAGAGCTGGAATCGTTGGGTCTGGAACGTATCATCCTAGTAGGGATCAATAGGCTAGGTAGGAAGCCTTTTGGCAGTTTCCTGCACACTGGTTGAGACTCTTAGAATAAAAGTCAATTCGACAACACTGGTATGAATGTGAATACAAATTAAAGCTTGCAAGAATTTGTACTAGGACAATAAAAAAAAAAAAAAAATTTTTTTTTTTTTTTTTTGATAGAGTAAAATGTTTGATTTCTTTTAGTCTACTTTCTTGGACAATGTTTCAGTCATTTTCACCCCTCCAAAGAATCTCTTTAGGACTTTCCGTTCTTGCCCATGCCTCTTAAATGTACGCTCTCTTCATCTGCATAGTGTTTCAGTCCATTTCACCCCTCCAAAGAATCTCTTTCCGTTCTTGCCCATGCCTCTTGAATGTACGCTCTCTTCATCTGCATAATTTGTATAAACATCCCCCCAACACTATAGCCGAGAGACCCAGGATCGCCACAGAATAGAGACGGGAACGGTCTTGATCCAGAGCGTTCAGATGGGATTCGGCCACTTTGAGAGCAATCAATTTAATTTCAAACATTTTCACTGGAAACTTTTCATAGATGAAACGTAGATGCAACATAAACAACAAAAGGAGGTAGGATTCCGTGACTAAATTGATCTTTCCCTCGGGTTTCAAAGCATCCAACCAGTGTTGAATGTCAGAGGGGTGGGGTGCGGACAATGCGTCCACATTCTTTTGTATCAGGGAGGTTAACTTGATAGTGAGCCTGATATGGTTGGACAGGAGAATGTAATGAATCCATTGGGAGAGTTTCAAGGGCCGTTGGGAAGGGGGATGTGTTCCAAGGGTAAACGCAGAGGTTCCAATTCTTTGGAAAACTGATTGGCAATATCACTAAACATGGCTTGGTTTGAGTGTACATGAAAGCTCGGTCACAGGAGAAATGTTTATGAAAAAAAGGGAATGTTGTTTTTTCAATTGACCTAGTAAAGATTCAAAGTCATAATGATGATGTTTACAACACTGCAAAGAAAATGAAAGCTTGAGTTGAAAGCTCAATCTTTTAAACACTATAAATTTAAAAAAAAAAAAAAAAAAAATTTTTTTTTTTTTTTTTTTTTTACTTGACTTGGTAATTGTTTTCAAAAGTTTTTCTTTAATACACTTTTTCTTTGGAAAACATTTCTTGTACTCTGGGATGCAATGAAATGATATCCAGTCATGCTTGCACAACATTAGGTGAGTTTTTTCATGATTCAATACTAATCTTAGAGATTTATCCGTGAAGGGTTCCTTTTTCTCCAACCTCGGGTCCTAACGAGATGGGTTTAACCTTCTTTTCAAGAGTCCCCATGCATCAGATTACAGGGTTCTCGTTTCGTCAAACGTCTCCACAACAAATAGGCTTTGGTGACGGCACAACTCTTTTTATGGCACATTTTGCAAGGATATTTCAATTTATTGGGTTCTGGGTCCACATAGACGTTCATCTCTTCGGGGCCATTCTTTTCAAAGACAACAACAAGCCCGCCACATACACGTCCATGATTTTACATTCCACGAGCGCGGCCATCACTCGCGTCTCCCATTCAGGCACGAGAGGATATCGAAACCAGAGTGTGTCCATGACGACCACACATTCCGATTCATCCACCGCCAACGCGGCTAGTCCTCCTGGTTGGTGACGAGAGATGAATTGCAAAGGAGTTTTAGCATTGGCCCAAGATGTGGATTCCATGGTATCCATAATCTCTCCACCTTGTTTTCTACGAGATGACAACAGTTTGTTGGTTAGGTGTCAAAGTATGGGTTTCAAACTTTGGGTTTACAATTTCAAACGATGGGTTTCAAACTATGGAATTAAAACGATGCATTTCAAACGATGGAATTAAAACGATGGAATTCAAATTATGGAATTTCAACTATGGGTTTACTATTTCAAACTTTGGGTTTCAAACTATGGGTTTACTATTTCAAACGATGGAATTCAAACGATGGGTTTACTATTTCAAACTTTGGGTTTCAAACTATGGGTTTACTATTTCAAATTATGAAATTTCAACTATGGGTTTCCAGGAGCACTTTTCTTGACACATTCTTCTTTGGTCTCCAGGGGTCGCTTCTTTTTCGTCTGCTGTTCACGGCGCCATTCCGCAATCTCCGCCACCTGCTCTTGGACCACGTACCCGTCTCTCGATTCGGGGCGCGTTCCCTCAAAAATACTTTCCAAAAAGGATCGACATTCGTGAGGGGTCTGCACGAGCCCCGAGCGATACAACTGACGGACGGCTCGGACGTGTTTGCCACGCGCCTCTTCGGCCTCGTAGCGAAACAGGTCGATATATTTCTTGGGATCCTCTCCCTGGTAGCCGTCCATGGCAAAGAATTCGTACACTGTTTTGGGATCGCTGATTTTCTGTAAAATGCTCGCCAACTTGATCAGATCCGAGGAGCGCACATTGTCTCGACCCAAAATACGCTCGACGCAATGCTGCTCATCCAACGTGGCCTGTTTGGAACGGAGAGTCCAAATGTGAAGCAAATCCTGGTGGAGATGGGGATCCATCAAATAGGGCGCTTGGCGAGACACTTCCAAGACGTGGGACCAGGGTAGATGGAAGGAGTGAGACACGCGTTTCAAAAGGCGCAGGACGAGCGTCTCAAAGGTCAAATGGGGATTGTCGTGTTGTTCCATCTCTCGTGTAAAGACATTGAGGCAGAGTTGACTGTCCATGATGATACTTGATTCTAGCGGTTGACACTTTGAACGATGTAATATAGTAAAAAAAAAAAAAAAATTTTTTTTTTTTTTTTTTTTTTTTACATTGTCAGTTTACAAAATTTTTATTCCTCAAGCAAAAATCATATCCCGTACCTTCTCGAAACTGTTGGCCAAAAAACATTTTTTCCGTCGAGCAGTTCACTTGTACCGAGGGTGCTTCTATACACATGTGAGCACAATTTCGTTTCCAAGCTTCAAAGCTCAAAATTTCCAAGGGAGATCGTTCAGGATTTTTCGCTAACCCATCTCGCGTCAAAGGCAGGGGTCGACCCGTTCGACATTGATACTTTAAAATAGTCATGATATTTTTCATCTGGACACTGTTTTGCAAAGGTAATTGCTCTTGCACCACTCGCATCCAATTGAAAAAGTAGGCCACAATACCACATTTTTGAAAGATGGCCCGAATATCGGAAAAGGCTAACACGCGTTCAGCGTCTAATCGCCTCAACACGCCCAGCCAATGTTTAGCTGACGTTCTGTACACTACTTTGTTGTCGGGTACCACGATAAAGGTACACGTATTTAAATATTTATAGGTCCCATTCAGTGTCCTACCCTTGTTGTACGGGAGGCCACGGGTCAAGAGACAGGCATCGGGTAGCCGTTGGAGCAACTCTTGACCCGTATACCCTCGTGTGAACACGGTCGAATACCCATGGCGTGTAGCCAATTCAAAGACTTGGGTCTGAGTGGAAAAACAATGCAATTCACCCAACAACAAAGCATCAACGTGAAAAGCATCATCTCGTTCTTCTTGGGATTTTAAATGTTTACTATCCAAAGTGCCTTGCGTATCAGATTTGGTCACGCGACACGTCAATTGAATACCAAAAGCATCTCCAGGGCTCGGAAATCGTTTTCGTATCAACCGAACAAATTTTAAACATAAATCAGGTAGACATGCTTGATGTTGGTTGAATCGTCTCAAGTCGGGAACCGATTGTTCGAGATGGTGTTGAAACAATTCCAAAATGGCCTCCAAAGAATGAGGTTGAATAAGATGTAAAATCTGTTGATATATATCGGGTCGGACTGTGGCCACATGATTAAAGATAACGCGAGCGGCAGACATTTGCTAGTAGAAGGAGTGAAAGTTGGATTGTGTTCAACTTGTTACTTAAAGTATTTAAAAAAAAAAAAAAAAAAATTTTTTTTTTTTTTTTTTTTAAGAGTAACTGTGTTAGTTTACAAGAATTTATTTATCAAGCAATAGTCATATTTCAACATTTCCAGGACATGGTACACTCTAAGCACTTCCACTGTCTGTATTCTCTTCAACAAGACCATTATTCACTTTGTCGTCCAAGGACCATGTCACTCACTGGTGGCAAGTCCATTAAACTGGTAAAGATCTTTTTTCCTTCGGTTCGAGGGTTTCGAACGTGTTTCATTTGCAGATAAGCCACGGTCGAAAAATGTTCCGGGCAACACAATCTCTCGTCGTCCGCTCGCTTGGTCCAAATATGTACACTCGCTCGGGGCGTATACACTTTTAAAATTGGAAATTGACGAATAAATGGATACATTACCATATCCAGCCATGCTTCGGGTGTCATGCTCCATCCGTTCTCTTCCGAGGCATGTTTACACATGAACGCACGTTCGTCTTCTTCACAGATATCATCAGGAGTTTCAAAATCCAAATTAAATTTGAATCCAGTGTCTGTCCGTATACACTCGACCACCACAATATGATCAATCCGATTAAAACCCTGCAACTCGATTCGAGTGCCAACAGGACAACTGAGAACGTACTTTACCAAAAAATCTCGAAAGGTCTTGTGATGGACCATGACCATATAATTTGGGTCAGATAATCTTATGAGAATAGGAATCATCTTTATCGCAGCACCAAATAATCTGTTGTGTATAGAATCTGCACCCAATGTGCCGTTAAAACAAATCAAATAATATTTTGTAGCAGGCAAGTAGTATCTGGATGGCACATTGAAGCTCTAACAAAAAGCTTCAAAGGACTACAAGCTTATTATAAAGGTAAAAAAAAAAAAAAAAAAAAAATTTTTTTTTTTTTTTTTTTTTTTTTTACAGGTTAAATTCTATACAATTTTTTATTTTGTCATCTGTACAACATTGCACCGCACAAATATTTCTTCCAACCAAACAATTTATTCCTGGACTTTGTTGACTTGCCCCCAAAATTCATGAAAACTTTTGTAGACTTTTTTTCCTTCAGGTTGTGGATTTCGCACAGACTTCCATTGGATATATCCCACCAATTTCCAATCCGGATGCGGTCGTTTTCCCACCGTCCATACCATATGATCCGTCCAAATGAGGAGCTTCACCCGGTCCGTATACACATACAAAGTGGGAGGTTTTGTATCAAATCCATCCAAAATTAAAGTCCCCATAGTCTCTGGTGTCAGGATCCATTCTATTGGATTGGACACGTAGGTAGACACAAACCTATTGCACTCGTCCGCATGCACCATGGGATCATACAAAAATCCTTCTTCGGTTCGTACAAAACGATTGGTCAGATAATGGTCTTTGCGTCCATTGACGTGCAATTCCGTTCCTACAGGAACATTTAAAATGTAATTCTCTACGAAATTGCGATACACCCATCGATGAATGATGAGCAAATAATGACTGTCCAAACGATACAAGGGATGCATGATGAGTTTCAAAGTGTAATATTGCAAACAACTCTAGTAATTTCACGAGCAGGTCTGTTGAAGCACGCTCTCTATAACCTGCACCCAATGTGCCGTTGAAAAAATTAAAGTTCAATAATATTTTGTAGCAAGCAAGTAGTATCTGGGTGGAACTCTAAAAGCTCTAACAAAAAGCTCCAAGTGACTACAAACTTATATTGAAAAAAAAAAAAAAAAAAAAATTTTTTTTTTTTTTTTTTTTTTTTTTTAGGGTTGCCTTATGCATGTTTGTCTATTTTCTATGGTATGGATTGTAAAAGAAGTGTATGTTTACATTGCAAACAAAACACACCATTTTGTCAAATCAAATCATGTTTATTAAGGTCAATTTTACAAACTTTTTAACATAATAATTCATTCAATGTATGTACAATTCTTTCTTTATTGGTTCGGAGACCGTATTTGTTGAAAAAAAGATTAGGCTCCCAGTCAATCTTTCTTTCTTTGCAACGGCGAGGGGCAACGATAACGTTGGCTTTTTCTGTCTTCAACTGAAACATGGGTTTAAAATAGAATTCAGTGTCCACAAAGTTGAAAAAAATGTGAGCATTCAACGTCCATGTTTTCAGTAGATACGCATAATCAATAACTATCAACTTGCAAATATCGGAGCTATTTGCTAGGTTAAACTGAAATCCATCTTTGGTTCGAATAAATTCAAAGGTTTGAAATTTATTTTTCAAAGTATATCCATGTACTTGCACTTTGGTGAGCACTGGACAGTTCAAAATGTACTCCCGCACAAAATCGTTAAAAATACAATTTGGTAGCAAGAAAATGTATTCTTGATCCTTCTTGTAAATCGGAAACATTCTGAATAGACAGGAATAATGCTAGCCAGGAATAACTGTAGCGCCGGCAATAACTCTATGACAATCTGGTTTTAGTTTGAATCAACAACATTAAACTTAAATACCCAGAATAAGTATTTAAAAAAAAAAAAAAAAAAAAAATTTTTTTTTTTTTTTTTTTTTTTTTTTTTTTTACCACTTCAGTTTGTTATATAGTTCATCTGAAGCTTTGAGTGTCATTACAGCTTCAACCCGCAAATTATTTGGTACTTTTCAATCTATTGGAAAATAGTGGCAATTTAATATTGAACCATGTGGTTTCAATTAGCACTTAGTATGGATGGTCCCGTCTTAGGTATATTGGTTGGCATGGATAATCTTTTATATTTCCGTATTTTGGATATAGCTAGTCTCCTCGGCAAAAAGAATGGGACCATGTTTGCCAAATGTTTCACGAATGATATTGTTTTGGGAAACCATGTACTACCTCCTACACAACAGTATCCCAAACAAACTGCTCGTGTTCAATTGGTCACCAGAAATGCAGCTCTTCACATTATTGGCCGTAAAAATAAAAAATTGGCCAAAAAACTTTCAAACACCCTCGAGACTGGATATGCTTATGTGCAGGGCAAAAGAACATTTGAATATTCGTACAAGCAATCTCCTAAATTGGTTGTGGTAGATTGTCCCCATAAAAATACTGTTAAAGTGGCCCAATGGATACGAGAATTTACACAGGATTTGGAGTTGCAACGAAAACGGGATTTTGAATTCTTGAGGCAATACATTTGGTCTGTCAGCCTGGAAAGTGGGATGAACAATAGGGAGGAGGCTGAGAACCATATCCTAAATAATGATCGAATGATGGAGGAGACTGTAGAATGTACTATTGAGGAAGGTGGGGTGTCGAATGCAGAGAATGTAATGGAGGGGGTAAGGAATAGCGGAGAAAATGTTTCTATGGAGGGGGTAAGGAATAGCGGAGAAAATGCAATAGACGAAGGAGAGGTAAATAATGCAGAACATGTTTCTATGGAGGGGGTATATAATGCAGAACATACCATGGAGGAGGTAAATAATAGCGGAGAAAATGTTTCTATGGAGGGGGTATATAATGCAGAACATACCATGGAGGAGGTAAATAATAGCGGAGAAAATGTTTCTATGGAGTTGATAAATAACAGCCAAGAAAATGTTTCTATGGAGGGGGTAAATAATATCGGAGGAAATATTTTTGTGGAGGAAAATCGAATGGATGGTGCTGAAAGTTTATTTCAAATGGCTACCGAGTCTGCATTTAAAAGCTATTTAAATAACAATCCGGATGGATTTGAACTATTCACACAAATTCCTTACACTATTCATTTCACGAGAACATTAAATAGAAGGATTATGATAGTTGTTCCCGATGAATAAACACAATAGAATTGAAATTTTCTTTGGACTCTCCAAACTGTATCAAAAAATGGTACAAAAGTGCGTTAAAAATGATTTGTATAAAAAACTATTAGTACATGACAAAAAAAAAAAAAAAAAAAAAAAAAAAAAAATTTTTTTTTTTTTTTTTTTTTTTTTTTTTTTTGCTTAATATATTCTAGTGAGTGCTTTGTAAAAGTGTTACTCAAATCAGTTGTGTGAGTCAAGGGTACATTGTGTGATGGATCCAATGGAATCTCAATCTTTTCCCAATGAGGAAATGTTTTCATTGCAATCTAGCCCAACTTTATCGCCTTCTAATATTGAACCATTTGAATCACCACTTTTGTTTCAACTGCATTCTTCAAACGAACCATTTGAATCACCCCATGCTGAAGTGATCCAACCTTTGCCCAATGCTGAAGTGACCCAACCTTTGCCGAATCATCAACCCTCGACTTTCTTGAACACTACTGAAATTCATCCAGCAGATCTCAAAACTGGTGATGAACCAGTCAGTGTACATTATATCTCACCTCATGACACCATTTCAACGATTCCAACTCAAAGATTAAGTCACTATGTGACTGTGACTGGAAATCAACACCGAAATTTGTTTTTTCTTGCTCTTCGTTTCAAAAACCCAGTCATTATTCAAAAACATTTTGGATTTTCAAGCTGTACGCTACAAATGCCTAAAGAAACATGCCTTTTAGTGGATGTCAACTGTCCTACACTCAAACTGAACCTAGTGGAGCCTACCTTATTGTTTACGTTTCAAACTCGACAAGGAAAAAGCCCCACGGAATGTGAATTATTGCAAATGTTGTTTCCAAAGAACAGTTTAGTGGTGATGCAATGTTACGTTCGAACTTTATTTGTGGTCAGCCGTTGCAACCCTTTCCAATCCATGTGGACTCGAATTCGTAAAAATGGTGCTTTTCAAGGCCTGGTGAAAATGTATTACAGTTGTATTGCGAAAGTCTATCCTTTTACAGCACAAGTGGCCTCTACTTTGCGCTTATTCAAGCGAATCAAAACAATGAACATTGACAATTTTAATACTTGGTACCCATTGGCCCAACGTATGACTACTCCCTGCATGCTTGAACTTTTTAACCACGCGCCTTCTATTGTTTTTGGACGGATTTTGTTTCAAATCCTGAAGCGTTCCTCGCAACATGTCCTTTCTCCTCAACATCCTCCACCCGAGTTTTACACGTGTCAAACCACCCTGAGTGATACGGATCCGGTGGGCATTGCTTGCCGTATTGTCAATTTCAGAGTGGAATATGTTTCGGTCATGATTTTGTCTTACACCAAAGAGTGGTTTTTGGATACCAACAACATGTCTTGCTGTTTTGTTCCCACGAACCGAAATGCCCTGTGCCGATTCTGGTTTCCGTTATTCAAAGACAAAGCTACCTGGGATAATTTTGGACTGGGATGGTATCTCTCCAATTTTGTGATTAATTGTACCCATTTGGTTTCTTTGATTGATTATGTGTCTGTTCAATCGTCAGAACCGTATCGTTATATTCGAAATGATTTGATACAAATTTATTACATTTTGAGAGGAGAGGTCAAATCAAGATGGTCCTAAAGACGCTAGTGGATGCCATCTTGCAATCTCAACGGGATCCTTACAATTTACTTCACGTTCAATTGGTGCAAACTTTGAAAAAGGATATTTCTCGCGATGTGACAGAGGCTTTTACCAAAAGTCAACCGTTAGTGGACCAGTATCCTGAATTGTACCGCAGCAGTTCTAGTTTTTTGGATTTTTTATTCAAGTTGTGTAATGTTCCTTCCCCTCCATCACCCTATTGTCAAGGAGAGGATTTGCAAAAGAGGTTGGCCTCCAAAGAAAGGGAATTGGTGAGTTTGCAAGAAACATTGAGGGAAAAGGCTATTGTTATGACACAGAAAAAAGGGATTATGAGATGCAAATAAAGAGTTGGAGAGAAAAAACCCTACAATATGAGGCAACTATTCAGAATTTACAAGAAAGTATATCCCATTATGAGGTAGAAAACAACACTTTGCGTGAAAAATTAACAAACTGTCAAGCAGAATTGAATGAATGTTTACATAGAGAAAATAACACATTGGAAGGAGGAGGTTTATTTGTACATTCAAATAACTGCTTCCTTGAAGAATCTCCTCGTCCGACTGCGTTGGAGTTTTCCTCGTCAGAGGAGCCTACTCACCATGCTTTGGAATATCCTTCCCAAAACGAACGTGTTTTGGGGGAAATGGTTGAATGGAAACAGGAGTTGAGGTCCTTTTTGGAACAATTCAAAAAAGACATGTCTACCAATTTTACTTTAACCACAGAACAAAATGAAAAAATTTCAAAAGTATTGGAAACTTTACATCCTGTTCCACCCTCAGAGCCTTCAGAGCCTTCAGCAGAGCCTACAGTGTCTGTAGATGAGATTAGTACGAAATTATTTGATACGTTTGAACAATTGTTGCATCGAAAGTTGTCCAAAGACCATTTGAAACACATGTTGAAAACGTTTCAACTCGATGAACATTTTAATAGTCTCGAAATCAATATACGGAGTGTCCCGCAATTAGGAAAGACGTCACGTCAAAAAGTTTTGACCCATGTGAATCATACAAAATACAAAGTGAAAGAGGTGATTGAATCTTTTTTTCAAAAATTATCCACCTTGTTTGGAAGTGATTTACCCTCCTTATATTTGATGGAACGTTTAGATTTCTTGGAAGAAAAATATTTGGCCAAAAACACTCAACTGGCCGAGGAGCCTTCCAAACTAAAAGAGTTTGTCAGACAGTATTTTCCTGAAATTGCTTTTTCAGAAAATTGGCAAGAGTTATTCAGTAATGAGGTGAAATCTTTTACAGAAAGGATTACTTCGTTTCAAGAATCTTTAAAAACTGTTGCAACTCGTTGGAATTTTCATTATATTCCGGGCTTGGAACATGGTTGGTTTGAGACCATGGATAAAAAGCTTCAATATTCACAAGCTTTGGAAAAACAGTTGATGGACACCAATATGAAATTAAATTCCATTTATGAAAAAATGTTAAGCACTCTAGACTATAATAGTAAAATGACAGCTTTGCAAAATCCCACCACCCTAGACCAACAATTCTTTGATTGGGTGAGGAACGGTGTGCAACAGTTGAGAAATGATTTGGACGTGGCTCGGACACAATTGGTACAAGCCATTGAATCTCCTTCCAACTACGAAGTCACTGAAGTGGTTGAAAATTTACCAGCCATCTGTGGTATTGACATTGATTCAGAATTAAAGCAAGAAAGAGACCATTTGAAGGAAGAAAATGATCATTTAAAGACGGAAAGAAACCAATTGAAGGATGAAAAGGGCCAATTGATGATTGAAAATGGCCTATTGAAGGAAAATAGGGATATATTCTGGAGAGAAACTGAAATATTGAGGAACGAAAAGGATGCATTAAAGGTTGAAAGAGATCAATGTTTAAAAGGAAGTAATCGATTAAAGAAAAAAACAAACCTATTAAAGGTAGAAGGGGATGATTGGAAACAGCGTTGTACGGAGCTAGAGCATGAATTGAAGCAAGAAAAACTCAGATTGGTTGAACAGTACAATGTATTTCAGAAAGAATTGGAGGTAGTTCAAAAAGAGTGCAAAAAGTTGGTAGATCCTTTCAAGATTGAAACGTTCGTAATGGATGTACAGAAAAAGTATGGCCTGGCAGAGGACATTTACAAAAATATTATAGAGTTATTAAATCACTTTAACATGACACTGGCCACTCATCATTGGCCCCAGGAAATAATCTCCAAATTCAAACAATTGGAATGTTTGAAAGGAAAATACGAGACATTACTTGTGAATCATGATGAAATGCAAAATAAATACGAAAAAGATCTGGAAAGGATTATCGAAACCAACACTACACAACAAAATCAAATAAAACAACAGTTACGGGAACGTGAAGCTGAGTTGCAGGATTGTAGGGACAAATTGTTGGAACCAAAAAGCGAAACTCTAGTAGAGGGAGGCTCTTGTACACCCAATAAAAAGTTTAAGCGTACAACGATTGCCAATACAGAAGACAATGGTGAAGATTGGAAAACGAAATATTTTGAATTGGAAAAACAATTATCTCAGTCAACACATGATGTATCCCTAGTGCAAATGAAATGCCTTTTTATGGCATTTTTTCAATTGTATTTCAAATTAATGTACGATTTCAAATGGAAAAAATTGCCTGACCCCTTGGGACCAGAGTTGATCAAGGAAGTTTGGGAAAAATTGAGGAGGCTAACTAGTTTAATGCAGCAAACCAGGGACAATGAAATATTGAATATTTTGTTGGGATATGTTGATGCTGAATTGCGTGTAATACTTGTAGGTGAATGTGCTGTACAGGTCTATAAAGACAAGATCAAACATTGTGATACGGTGTCAAAATTGTTGGATGCAAGTGTCGAGCAAATTGAATTTTTTATTGAATATCAATACAAAATGCAAGTTGAAGAAGAATAAAAAAAAAAAAAAAAAAAAAAAAAAAAAATTTTTTTTTTTTTTTTTTTTTTTTTTTTTTTTTGTAAGTAACACTCAAATCAGTTCAACATTCAAAAGAATTGAGCCAATTTGCAAAACCAATAACAGTCGTCAAAATTTTTTCCAAATGTTGCCAATTCATTCCATTTTTTTACATAACCTACCACAAGAAAAGCAAATACAACGATATTGATCAGGAAAAACAGAACGCAGTACCATCTACGAGTAATTATAATGCACAATCCAATCACTCCAGTTGTGTAGAGTGCACATGCAGCCAATGTTCCAATGACTATTCGATCCATCCAGCTTTAATTTTTTCTTGAATCATGTATTTTCGCCACTCCTCGGGCGCGACTTGTTGATACAATGTATGCCAGGTCAATTTGATATAAGCATGGTACAAACGATGATTCCAGCAGACAAATAGCATCATAAACCACAGCATAATGATGAGCATGTTGAGTTCTTTTTTCAATGTAAATAAAGCAATGGATATTCAACCCAATCTGTCAAAAAGGAAACTGAAAACTCCTAGAAATTCTGCACCACGCAAGGTGGCAAAGACGGCTCACTTATTGAATCCACCCGAGGATGACCCTCCTAAAGCGGATGTGCCTATTCTTGAAGCCCTAGAAAATCAACCTCCTTTGCTGGAGAAATTAGGTACGAACCTAGATAATACCTTACCTCTTTTGGAAGAAATGGATATTGAAAACCCCGTTTTGGAGGGTGAACCCGTCTTGAAGGATCCTCCTGCTGCAGATCACGTTAAACTGGAGGATCCTCCTGCAGATGACGTCAAATTGGAGGATCCTCCTGCCGATCACGTCAAATTGGAGGATCCTCCTGCCGATCCCTCTGAACTGGATCCTGTGGCATTGGATCCTGTGGCATTGGCAGGGGACGACGCTGTCATGGTAGATAATTATGAGGAACCAGAAAATGACGAAAAGGAGGAATTTTATCCCAATAAAACCTATGCTCGTAAAATGCTGAACGTTGACAAGTACGCTGTCAACCACGTTGGAGACCAGATATACAATCCCCTTTCAAGGCAGTATGCTACCTATCTTATCGAAGAAGCTGGAGTGAATCATAAGGTCCAATTTGTTCCCAGAAATGCCAATGGATCTTTCAATTTCATAAAAGATCATGATGGCATGATTCTTTACCCCTTTAATTTGACCGTCAATTTTCCCATTTTCCCACAGAATCAGAAAGGGGAGTATATGTATTTTCGAATAAATAATGTGGATCATTACCCTCGGAATGCCAACGGAACCCCCATTTATGTCAAGAATAAGGAGGGGAGAGAAATTCCCCCTTTTAATGAGCAGAATGTACCCTTTTATGCCAAGGATGCCAGTGGAAAGGAATGTTACCCCAAAGATGCCTATGGGGATGAATATTACATTTGGAATGTATGGACCCATGTTCCTGCCACACATAATGGAGAAGCGTATTATGCCAAAAATCATTTGGGTGAAGAAATGTACCCGAAACGTCTCCCTGCAAAAGATTAGACAAGATTATGTCCACACCCAACTATCCCAAGGATTCATCGGGGAATGAATCCTATCTCAAAAATGAGAAGGGAGATGAATATTATTTTACTCAGAGAAAACCCGTTTTTGCTGTCAAGGAGGGTAGACCCTTTTATGCCAAAGACAAATATCAAAATGAATTTTATCCCGTAATTAATAACCGAGAAGTAGCTATTGGCTACTTTTTCTCCAAAATTTACGCCAAAACGGCTTCAGGAAAGGAAATATACCCACACGATGCTGAAGGAAACGAAGTCATCCTCCCCAAACTAGGTACTTTGAGTTGGAACTACGCAAAAGATGAAGACGGTAATGCTTATTACCCCACAGATAAAACCGGCGAGGAGATAGTGCAGGGTGATTACATTTATGACGAGGATGGAAGCTTCAAATACCCTTTGAATCGAGAGGGAATGCCCAAATATGAAAAGGATGACACCACCCATGACGAGGTGTATGTGATCAAAATGGATTTATCCATTAATTGGGGAGTGGATAAAAACGGCAATCAAAGATATGCTAAAAAAGAAAATGGGGATGAATATTATCCAATAAATGGAGAATTCATCTACGACCCTTCTGGTTCACCTCAATATGCTCGCACAAGAGAGGGAAACATCATATTTCCCTTGGATGTCGAAAGAAATGAAAGTTATTTAATGGATGATGGGGGATCTGATGTGATCTATATGGGTGACGTGTTACTCGATCGATACGCCAAAACACGAAGCGGGGAGGAAATTTATCCTATTCAAATAACACATCAGATTGCTAGAAGGTATAAAGAAGTCCTATTGAATGAAAAGTATGCGACAACACATTTGCAAGAAGTCAAATATCCATTGGATGAATATGGGAATGAATATACATTGGACATACCTATTCAGATAGCAGGGAAGGAAAAGGACTACTTTCCTCGAGGATATCCCATTACCAATGACAATTGGGTAATTGTTCCTGAAGTGGAGGGAAAAGAATTCATTTCGGATCAATTGTTACCCAAAGTGCAAGCTACCAACATTATAGGTAAATTATATCGAGAGGGTAAACATTATCGAGATTATGTGACCAATGTAAAATCTACACGTCTGTCTCGTGCTGCTAGACAAAAGTACAACATTTTTCCTTACGTACTAGGTGCCAGCAATCCTCCTCCTTTGAATAATCTTTTAAATCCTCCTCCCGTTCCTCCCAACAAACCATTACCCAAAGTTTCCCAACCCCTCAACTGGTCTTTGATAGGAATGGTTTTGATAGGTTTCATCTATTTATTGTACCAATTTTTCTTGAAAGCGACAAAGTAAACATGTCGACCAGTCCTTCTGAATGGTTATGGCATGTATTTGAGACGCTGCTCCAATAAAGATTAGACAAGATGTCAACACCCTTATATCTCAAGGATCCGTCGGGAAATGAATTGTATCTCACAAATAATGAGGGAGATGAATATTATTTGACCGGAAGAACACAAGTGTTTGCCATCAAGGAGGGTAAACGTTATTATGCCAAAGACAAAGATAAAAATGAAATTTATCCCATAGTGAATAACAAGGCACAAACTATTCCTTTCCTTTATGCCAAAAATGCTTTAGGAAATGACACCTATCCCACGGATGCCCATGGAAACGAATTTCCTATCCCGGAACAAGGCACGGGGGGTTTTATGTATGCAACAGATAAAGATGGTAATGCTTTTTACCCCACAGATAACACTGGAAAGGAAATAACGTATGGTAAATACATTTATAAAAAAGATGGGTTCATCCAATTCCCTTTAAATCGAGAGGGGTATCCCGAGTATCAAACGGATGACGCGACGAATGACGAGGTGTATGTGATCAAAATGGATGGATCCGTTCATTGGGGAGTAGATCAAAATGGCAATCAAAGATATGCTAAAAAAGAAAATGGAGATGAATATTATCCAATGAATGGAGAATTTGCCCGCGACCAGAATGGTACACCTCAATATGCTCGCACAAGTGATGGGGAAGTAATATTTCCCTTGGACGCCAAAGGAAACGAAAGTTATTTAAAGGACAATGGGGAATCGCATGTGATACATGTAGATAATGTGTTACTCGATCGATACATCAAAACAAAAAACGGGGAGGAAATGTATCCTATTCAAATGATGAAACCTACACATTTTAAAGAGGTCATATTGAATGAAAAGTATGCTAAAACTGCGTTGCAAGAAGCCAAATATCCTTTGGACGAATATGGGAATGAATACACTTTGAAAATACCAGCTGACATAGCAGGGAAGGAAAAAGACTACTTTCCTTTAGGATATCCCATTACAAACGATAATTTCATAATTATTCCTGAAGTCAATGGGAAAAAAATTATTTCTGACCAATTGTTTCCCAATGTACAAGTTACCAACATTACAGGTATATTATATCGGGAGGACAAAAATTATCGAGATTATGTGACCAATCTAAAATCTACACGTTTGTCTCGTGCTGCTGATAAAGGATATATGGTCGTGGCTATAAACAATGTTGTACAGGGAGGGAATGCAAAACCTCTGAAAAAACATTCGCCAAAGATTTCCTATTCACTACGCTGGTCGTTGATTGGAATTGTCATTTTAATCTTGTTGGCTATTGTATATTGCCTGTATAAATTTCTCTTTCAACCAATAACGTAAAAAAAAAAAAAAAAAAAAAAAAAAAATTTTTTTTTTTTTTTTTTTTTTTTAATACACAACTTTTTAATCACAATGTAATAAAGACTTATGGCGAGTGCATTCAATGTCGTTTCACGTATTGAAAATATTTTGGCTGCAGATGATCAGGATCAAGTCAAGGACTCGTTTGGAGCAATTGAACAACAGATTGCCAAAATTGTCTTGATTTTGGCTGCTCTTCCTTCCATTATCTTCCCTATCGCCTATCACAATTTTCGCCAGAGTTTTTATTGGGTTACCTGCTTTATGATTGCCTACTTGATTGCATTGTTTTTAGTCATTCATTACCGGCTAGATTTAATCGTTTCTCTATCCGAGCATTTGAATTATGCATGAATACGAATTTCGGTATGTTGTTCAAGATACCACGCCGTTCCATTTACAAGACATTTTTCCCGAGTGTACTGTGCAAGTGCAACCCGTATGGTATGTTAAACCTCATTTTAGATACAAAAACAAACGTTTGGAAACAAAACACATTGTCTCGACCGAAGCTGTATTTTATGATGGCTTATGGTTTAAATGGGTCCATTCCATTGAAACGCCTCATATCTCATGGAGCTCTTTGACACACAAAAAATTTTTGGATGCGGCAGGAAATTTTCAATGTCCTTTTCGAAATGAAACCAGGCATGTCTGGACACTGGATAATCAGGCTCAAGTGTATACGTTTGCCCATCCAGACGGAACGTATCGTCTCGTTTTTGAATGGGAATATGGAGTATTTTCTAAACCAGTTAAAAAATTTGATGCAGAGTCCTTACTAGAAAATTTGGGCAAATATTGGCAAGTGTATGAGTATTTTCGTTCCTTTTCCTCTCCTACCTATCGCATCAATGAAACATTTTCCCGTAAACCTGTCACCTGTGTGGCAAATTTTCAAGGTTTAAAGGGAGTGTTTGCTCATAAATTGGATGGTACCTTTGGATTAGTGTATAGTTTTCCAGAGTACATTAAAGAAAAATGGGAAGGAGGTATTCACAAAATTCACAAAGGAATTTCCTTGGGAGATGGAATTGTTTTTTCAGCCGAAAAACTATCCAATGGTACGGTAGTATTACTGGACGTGTATCAAGTCAGAGGGTTTCCAACCGCTCAATGGAATCGAGAAATTGTTTTGATGAATTTTTTACAACACCTCTCCTTACCAGAAGGATATGAAACGCAAAAATACTGTCAAAGAGTCGAAGATCTTCCGATGATTCGGTATGAAACGGATGGTTACATTATTCACAATACCACGACAGATAAAATTGTTAAAGTGAAACATACTCATTCGCTAGATGTAGTATACATGGATGGGTTTTTTTGGTTACCTGGCAAGGAAAAACCTGGTTTATACCGGCGTTTCAAAGCATTGGAAAAGGGATTGCAAAACGGACACGTGTATGAAGTGTCGGTGAAGAATGGCAACGTTTTACGGGAACGAAAGGACCGATTCATTGGCAATACATGGAAACAAATTGAAAATATCTTGGAAAAACAATCTTGGCAAGGTCCAACAATTCATGAAGTTGTGAAGGTAATAAAAACTACAAAGAGAAAATGCAAGTCCAAAGCTACATAAAAAAAAAAAAAAAAAAAAAAATTTTTTTTTTTTTTTTTTTTTTTTTTAGACTTGAAGGTTTATAAGCAGGACAACTGCTTGACTAGGCAACACACATTTTTCAGTTTTTTAACTGGATACAAGTAATCAAGTAAACTTACTATGATGGATGCGTATTCAACTCTTGTAGATCAGATTTTGAAAACACCCGTCTTGGCCAATAAGGTACAAGACATGGTCCGTGAATCGGATCATACTTCTCTCAATTTAGTGGCTTTGGATTGGAAGTCACAGCTTGCAAATTATGCTCATTATCAGCAGTTTCAAAAGGAGGCTAGAAATATGTTTTCAGCCGAGCGTACGAGTTTCAACAGCCAATTTAGGGTGCAAAATCTGAAAAATGCAGAAACGTCCTTAAAAGTTATTTTAGCTGGAGTGTCTAATGTGTATCGCCCTTATACGAAATCGGCAAACAAACTCCCCCTCTCCATTACTATCCGAGATTCTCCTGCGATGAATATGCTAACGAAAGCAATGACGAGTGATGTGGATCTCAATAAGGCTCGTTTGTCCGATACTGTCAAAGTCAATTTTGGAACGTGCAGCCTATACTGTCACCACTGTAGTAATGCCATGGAGAGTATGGCTTCCCAAGGCGTCAAACTGATGTTTGATTGCAGCCAGCCTTGTATTGCAGATATACATGTCTTTAATGGGGAGACGTTGGTCAATCGGTTTGGAGCTCAGATTAAATCCTACTTTCCCGATTCATTTATTGCGCTTATGGAAATTGAATTGAATGTGCGGTATTTTTATGCCGTCAAAGATGCTTCCATAGATATGGTGCGAGTCGGAGGCCGAATCTTGAAAATGGTGGCTTTTCCCGAGTCTAATTTGAAACAAACCAAGGTATGTTTGGGAGATTTGAATTTGTTGGCACAAGTGGAACCCAATCAAGATCAATACTTTGTGCCCCCAGAGTTTAATGGATCAACGGAAAAACGTGGTCTTGAAGATGATACTGAGGAGACTGTAGTGGATTGTATACCCACCAAGCACCAAAAAACTTGGGACCCTTCAGTTGTATATGATGTAGAACAAAGTACAGTAGAGTTTGCTTAAGAAAAACACAAAGCTCTTGTGAATGCTTAAAAAAAAAAAAAAAAAAAAAAAAAAATTTTTTTTTTTTTTTTTTTTTTTAGATACAACTTGTTGTAAATGCTTTATTGATGGCATTATTAGTTGATAGTCTCTGTGCAGCAAGTCTTGGATTTGAATTAATGACTTCTTTTGGATGAGCTATAACTAGTTCATCATAATATCCATAATCATTTGTTTTCACTTGTCCCCTTGTAGCCCCATGCACAACAATAACATCTGGGTCACTAATATCTGACACGGCTACAAGCCCCACGTCCTTAACAAATACTGCATTATACATCAAACGAGGTAGCTCTATGGTTTGATCGTCCAAATCAGATACCAAATGGCTAGAATATTCGAATCGACTCATCATGTATTTATAACTGGCAGATAAACCCAATTTAGTGATGGATGTTTCCATTTCATCCACAGGTAGGATAATGTTATTAATTCGATTCTCAATGGAGAGTTTTTCAATAAACGTTTCAGAAATGGCCATTTTGGATCGGATATAAGCAATGACTTTAGGATCATTTTCACACTCTTTTGTGGGATTATTGTTAATGTTATCACTTGTCTCGGATAAATTGCGAATCAGTTCATATACGAGCCGATCACTTTTGGAAAATCGGCCATCCCGTAGAACACGTTTCATAAACTCATCGGTTCGTGGATTAATTTTGTACTTTAAATCCGCTTCTGTTCGGGCCACTTGCTGAGGTCGATAAATTTTGTCATACATTTTTTGTACAGGAAGAATGATATCATACTTTTTGAAATACATGCCTGACACAGGTTTCAGGGTCCATCCAAGAAAAACAATTTCCATGGGTGTTTCTACAAAGGAAAAAAACACTTCCAAACCAAAATATTGATTCAAGTGTTTTTCACAAATAAGATTCGTCAAATGATTGTTTCTTTTCCCACTGCAATCTCCTTTACCGGTGTTATAAATACAAACGGTCGACTCCATATTTTGACACTTGTTTTCTCGAATTACGAAACAAGCTATGGTGGCCTGGAAAAAATGGGTTGTGAAACGTCCACCTGTGACTGGAAAATTTAAAGCTTTCAAAAAAACAGCGAAAAATGTCAAACATTTGCAAGCCCTCGTCAAAAAGAATAAGGCATTGCAAGGAGTCATTAAAACAATTTTCAGTAAAAAGGGTGTCAAAGTCACTGCTTTGGCAACAGTGGTAGGAGTAGGGATATCTTATATTGATAATTATATTCAATCCAATTCAGGTTGTTTCTTACATAGCGGTTCGTCCGTGTGTAAAGTGAAATCATTGAGTTGTTGCCAACCCGAAGCAGTGGATAAGGTACCCTATTGTCCCGACCAGCAGACATTAGGAAATCCCTGCAATGGATATAATGAAGATGTGGAAAAAACATGCTGTCGGTTGTGTGATTGTCAATATAACAATTGTCTACCTCATCAAAAAATGGAATGCCAACGACCGACGATTGCCGAAGCCTTGTCATATTATGCTCAAGAAATGACTTCTTCTGTGTGGTCGGGATTCATGTTTCTCGTACCCTGGTTAATGTGGGTTGTGGGAACCGGAATAGCGTTACTAGTCGTATGGATTGCATGGAATGTATACAAGAAAACAAGACTAAAATGATAAAGTATTTACAAAAATTGTGGCTTCCCAACGATGAGTTGATTGCTCACATACGCAGGAATCACCACTTGGATCCGAGTCTCTTTCCTCGTTACACGACACCCAAACCATTTGAAAGACGTATAACCTTCGACATTGTGCAAAATAAGTATGTGGTGGCAGCGGCCAAGGAATATATCGAGCATTTGTTGAAAAATAAGGAAGAATATGGTTATCTGTACCATCTGATGAAACAAAATCTATACATTCAATTTGATGTGAAATTTAACGGAGAATTGGCTATTGAATGTGCTCGATATGATCAAGTGGTAGAGGCGATCGATGAGCTGGCACGAGAATGGGCATGTAAAAACAGTTTAATGTATGAAGTGACTAGACTAGAATTGTTGTATTTTTTCATCTTGTTGATGAATCCGGAAATAAATTGGGCGACTGTGGATTTCCTTTTGCAGGGAACAAAAGGTCACGCTCATTTGATTGCAGCTCGAGCTAAACAACTGTCTGAAAAATTATCAAAACAACAAAAGTTTAATTAAAAAAAAAAAAAAAAAAAATTTTTTTTTTTTTTTTTCAACTTATGGAGCAGCTACCTTCAGAATGCTTAGATTCAATGGAATTTCCCAGCCGTAAGTTATTCACCACTTCTGCCTCTTCTGGACCCATGCTTAATGTAATGTTATTGTCACTCAACATGATTCGATTTCCTTTTTGTTTTCGTTTGGCTTTCGAGTCAATTTTTGTTTCAAAACAAATCTTGTGTCTCGCCAGTGTTAGAGCCATTTGTATCATGGACACATCCACAAGGTCCATTTTCATGGACCCAGCATGATTTTCAAAAAAATTCAACCACTGTTGGACTAATTTAGGTAAATGCCTCTGAGTTGGATATTCAGACTGGTTTTGTGCTGCCGTTAAACACCATGCATTCAAAGAAACTCCTTTCATTTGAACTCTATGTAAAGAGTATTGGGTATTATATTGAAAGGTTTCCAACACTGAGCACTCCTTCAATACGGAAGGATTTGCTGGTGTCAACACACTTTGTACATTTCGGTTGGAATCATAGGTTGGACGACTTTCCAACACGGGAAAACTAAAACAAAAAAAGCTGTTTTGGTACATGAAACCTATCACCACTCCATCTACACTCACTTTTTCCATTTCCAAAGTCAACACTGGGGAAACATACTGTATGGGAGTCCAATGGGTACTGGGTACTTCATTATACAAAGTGTACACGTCGTAAGGATAACGCACGTACAAGACGCGTGTAGGTAGCTGTCCATTCACTGCCAAGGCTACAAACCTTTTGTCGTCTTTGGCATTGGGACGAGTTCCATCAAACATTAACCGAAAAGGCCATTCAATAATTAAACCCACATTTTGTAATACTGTTTCAGATTCTTGGCCTTCGTGAGCCAGCAAATAACTTCTGTAATAGGAAGCGAGAATATCTTGGATTAAACAGCAAGGATGACGCATGGAAAGACGTTTTTGAATCACTCCAGCGGAAATGGCTCGTTCGTCGGGCAAATAAGGAAATCCTACCGGTTGAAAAGGTATCATTTTAGGAAGTGCAATAGTTTCTTGGGTGAGAAATGGAAGAGTCATGACATCTCGACGCGTTTTCCATTCAGAAGCCACCGATAGAACCTGTTGCATAGGTTCATTACTCAGAAGACAAATGCGGTACTGGGAACCATTTTGAGAGGGTTCAAAATAACATCCCCCAGGAGAAGGTAAATCATTTTTATCCAAATACAAAACGCAATTTTTGTACATGAAAATGTAATCATTGGCCGCTCGAGCCATGCCTTGCAAATAGGCAGCCACTAGGGAAGGATCACTCACAAAATAGGGAGTAGCGTACAGTTGAAACGTGGCAGCATCTTCCAAAGAAGGCATTATAATTTTGGAATTGCCCAAAACGGCAGTCCACGAATCATGTTCACAAGCTACAGTAAGAGGGTCTTCTGTTTTGAAAAACACTTTGAGAGCTTCAGCAAAAGTATGTTTGGCATCTGTGGTTAAGCGATCAAACCGATAGAGATGTAAGAGGGACCAATTGGTAAAGGGTTCATCGGCAAAATCCAAAATGACTGTAAAGTCTTCTGTACGAAACGAGGTACAACCATGAAAGCGACTATAGAGACAGCTGTATCTAGGAAAATTCATTCTTTCTTTATTCAGATAAAAAAAAAAAAAAAAAAAAAATTTTTTTTTTTTTTTTTTTTTCATAATACAAGCTTTGAGTGTCATTGTTTGCTTACACCATTCAATATCTGACCCGGATGGCTTATCACAAATGTTGCACGTCTTATGGAATCGTGGTAAAGACGGAATGCAAACGCATTATGGTCCTTCGCCGAAAGGTTCCCTATTGTATTCAAGATTTTTTTCATCGTTTACACAAAAAGAAACAACCATGGCCCTCATCTCCCTCCCTATTTTTTGATGTACGGGTTCAATTTGAAAAGGAATGGATGCCCAAGATGAAAAAACATGAATTGGAGGATTACAAACGATATTTAAAAGGAGAATACTATGAAGATCTGTATGATTTTCCCCATGGGCAACTAAGAAGTAAACCAAAGGAGAAAGTCTCTACGACTGAACTTTTTTATGCTGCTTATAGGGAATTTCAAGAAGAAACTGGATTTCATTTCAAATTTACGAAAGAAGAGATTGAGGACTATCCTTTGGTAACTTTACAATATACGGGTTTGGATGGTTCTGTGTACAAGCAAAATTATTTTATTGTCAATAATGTAAGAGGGTTGAAAAGACATGTGTATTTCAATTCGTTCAACAAATCATACACGGGGCAAGTTACCTCTTGGAATGATGATCGTTTGATTTACCAAAGCCTTCTGCTTCCAATTGAAGTAGCCTATAGAAAGTTTACCATTCAACAAAAAATGAGAAGTGACTTGAAACATTTGTTGTGTTCCAATTACTTGGAACGATTGTATGACTATACGTTATTGGACAAAGATGAAGAAAATAATCATGAAAATGCACTTTCTCTCATGAAACCTCGCTAACCAGTACAACAAACGAGGTAAGTGCTTCCAAACTGTATTAAAAAAAAAAAAAAAAAAAAAAAAAAAAAAAATTTTTTTTTTTTTTTTTTTTTTGAATGTATTAAAGACAAAAGATGTTGCAAGTACTGAATCTCAAGTAATGATGTTTGACTTGCAAAGAATACAAACTTTAGTGGCTGAACGATATTTTCGTTTACTTCATGGCTACCATCAACCAGATTTATTACAGCGTTTCATGCAGAGATGGATGATCTACTTTCCATGTATTCATCCCAAACTAAATTTGTTTCATTTGATCCACCTACACCCATTTTGGACCGTTTAGTTCCTATGGCTGTTGGTTTGGTGTTCTTTCCGAATACAATCATACCTCCAGGTTTGAAACGCATTAGTATTTTTCCTCTCTACCCTTTCGATACAATACACTTCTCACACCGAATGCAGTCGAGATGGTATGGAAATGTTGTTACTTGTATCTCAAATTGACTGGTATTAAAACTATTGGATTTTTTAAAGTACCTCTCTCTACTCAACATCACACACTGATTCCTGAATTGCAACAATTATTTCCCAATTTACATATTTATGGTTCTTCTACTTTCAATAATTTTAGGACAGTATGCCATCGAGAAGCTAGAAAGTCATTGTCAGGTGGTTCAAAATTTTAATGACATTATTTAAATGAGTGGGGTAGGGTACAATGACTGCCGGTTCTTTCATCCAATCCAACAAGTAATTATAATGCAATATGTAATGTTCCCGTTGTGTATCCAAACGAATGGCTGGAATGTACGTGTCCAAGGAATTGGTTTGAACATATAAATACACCAATTGGTTGTCTACCAAGACGTACCAATCCGAAGAAGAATGCGTACGACTCGATAATCCTTCCATGTCCAGATCATGGCGTAATGCTATGAGCGGGACGTCCGGGGACGGGTTCCAGATTAAACAG
>BMAO01012235.1:0-195167 GCA_019973975.1 Trichonephila clavata
TATTTTACCTTATTGATTATTTTATTATTATATAAAATATTTAACAGGCCTTTTTTTAAATAAATTTATTTAATAGTTAAAATAATTTAATAAATATTTTAGAAAAAGTAGCAAGTTGATTGCGTGACTTTAACCCTGACCTACGGCGTGGAATGCAGGTGCGCTGTCACCTATGCCCCCGATCGCTAGAGTTAATTAAAACTTAATTGTATAAGAGCTCAGCATGAATTTTGAAGGCTGTTTTTTTTTGCGAATTCACTGTCCATTCGGTGCTATTACATTGAGGGTTGAACACCCTAAAGGAGTACTACTATTACACTAAATCGTCGAATTTCTTATTCGTACCCTCCCCTTGTTAGATTAGTGAGTGTTTATTAACGTCGTACTTTTAAACATCATGAAGGCTTTTGGCGACGGACTTTTAATTTTGAGCTTCGGTCAAGTGATGAGAATGATACCTGACCTGACATCTCATGATGCACCGGCCAGATGTTCTTGAACATAGGTTGAAGTGTAGTATAGGAATGGCAATGTTAGTTGGCGATAAACATACAAAACTAACATCGCCCTCCTATTTATTTGCATTAAAAATAAAGGATTCACCCACCTGCTTTACAATTTAAAATCAAGATTAAAGGGAATTTCAATTGTAAGAGGCCACATCTGAATCAAAATATAAAGTTTTAACACTTATCTTCAAAGAATAAAGTTTTTTTTTTTCGGAAACGTTGCAACGTATCTTTACAATTTAAAATCAAGATTAAAGTGAATTTCAGTTGTAAGAGGCCACATCTGAATCAAAATATTAAGTTTCAACACTTATCTTCAAAGAATAAAGTTTTTTTTTTGGAGACGTTACAACGCATCTTTACAATTTAAAATCAAGATTAAGGAGAATTTCAGTTGTAAGAGGCCACATTTGAATCAAAAGATTAAGTTTCAACACTTATCTTCACAGAAGAAAGTTTTTTTTTGGAAATGTTTCAAGTCGAAATTGTGGTTCGCAAACTTCTATCATAAACCAGTGGCTGACAAAGAACTGCAAGTAGTTTGAGATTTGAATTCGTAAAACAATTTCTGTTAACGGTTCAGCTCACAAATGTATACTCATTTTAAAATTTCTATTTTCCTTCCTAACATAAATCTAATAAGTAAAGTATAATGAAACCTTTTTAATTTGATTTTTTCTCAGTTCGAACCTTGAAGATAAATCCGATAATGATTATCAAACTTTTTTAAAATCAAGTCTGCATAGACATTTTTACGAGACTCTGAAGTTTTTCGCAAAAAGAACTATTAAATTCCTATCAGGATTTATTTTTTTTAGTCAAAGTAAGTTTATAATTAATTATTTTTCTTTTGCGAAAAATTCGAGAACTGTGCTTTCTTGTTTGCAGTAGCTCAGAAATTGATTTTTCTAAGGCCACGCTTAAAAGCGAATTTTGTGTAGGTACTTATTCATTTTAAGATTATTTATTTAATATTCTAGATTTGCAATAATATTATTTTATATACATGAGTTTTAATATTATTAATATATTTTTATTTTGTATTAAATGTTTATAATGTTTGCATATAAAAGAAATTAAGTAATTCCTCGCTTGCAAATGATTTTAAATTAAAAAAAAGCCTGGAGTACTACAAAGGGAAAATTCACATTTTATAATTTAAGTATAAATTCTATTTAATAATTCTGAATAGTTTTCCTTTAATAATTTTGCTGCATAATAATTTGTATAATTTCGATTTAGTTTTATGTATTTTCTGATGCAAATTTTATGCATAATTTCTGCTCTAGGGATAAATTTTAATTAGTATGCAATACCAATTATGGCATATTTTATTTAAATGCTTCACATAGTGTTGTCTAAAAAATCTTTTTGTTTTATGGACTATACCCTGTATGGGAAATTCTCTTTGGTAAAATTAATTTTACGTAAATAGATGGTTAATTCTAATCATTATACCACATAAAAACGGAAAAGTATACCTTTTCAAATTCAGAAAAACCTTCAAGCATCAGTAACTTACTCATAACAGTTACACATCTATCATAAATAAATGTTTTAGAATTTAAAGGTGTGTCTAAGTAAACTAAAGATTGTTTTTGGTTATAAATTTCTCCTCAAACTACATACTCGTACAATTCTAAAGAGTCGGCACATAGATGCAAAAGAAATGATATTTTAATTTAGTTAAAAAGTATTGTAAAACACACGTAAAAAAGTTATGAATAAATCAATTAAGTGAATTAAATTATTGTAAAATATAACTAAATAATAGTAAACTACAACAGAGTTTGACATCTGATCTTTGCATCGTTACCAGCTAAATAATTCTATAAAAAGGAAAATTATGTTTTAATATATTTAAATCAAAGGAAAAAAAAGTATTCAAGCAAATTTACAACTGTTTAAACTTTAAAAAAAAACCCTTTGGTACTTATGTATTATCACAACCTATGAAACATTACCGACATTATATGAAACGAAGCACCTGGTTTCCAATTCTGCGCGTACAACACCAAGGAAATCGAGGTAGCCAACTTGGCGAGTTATTAATAGAGTTGGCGATTGTTGCGATAATAGGTAAGTACCAAACTCTTCATATATTTTGATATAGTAATGGGAATGATTTTTAATTTTTTCTAATCCATTTTAAGCCAAATTAACTCTTAACATTAATTTTATTTAAACTAATTTTATAAATTTACAGAAAGCACAATTTTACGCTGTTTTCCCTCATGATATAGTTATTATGTACATTTTTAAAAATCATGTTCTTTTGCATTCTTTGTTAGATTTATTTTTCATTGCTATTTAAATAATTTACTTTACGATTTATCATCTACACAAACAAAAATACTGTATTAAATTATCAATAACTTTTTACTTTTGAATTCAATCTGTGTTTTGAAAATAGCTGTTTAAGAATCTTTTAATAGGTTAATTTTTATTATTGCTCGAAGTTTTTTTCTTTCTAGATGGATTAACTTCTAGCATTACAAACCAAAAATATTTATCTTTCACAAGTATTTCTCTTTTACATAGCATTCCCCCCATTTATATTCATTTCCGATTTTTTTTTTGCTTCTCTTTACACAAAAGTCAATAAGTTATTTCAGTCAACAAAATGTTTTAATTCAAAGAGAACTAACATTAAATTCTCTCACAAAAAATATATTCATGAAATTTCCCGATGTATTGTATTTTATTTCGCACAATTCTAGCTTCATTTACTTTACGTTTACTACGGGAAATGAATTTTTCCTGTTTATGATTAGCTATTCACCAGCGCTTTCATCTATTTTTTCGTCATCTTTTTAGAACGGAAATGAAGAAAATACAACAGGCTCTATTTTTGAACCTTTTTCAAATCGAAGGAAAAAACTCGAGTACCAACGGTTGAAAGTTGGGAGGGAAAAAAACTCAGAGTGAATTTTAGAATCATAAATTATCCCTTTTTCTCTTATTCTTTACATCTTCTTTAAAAAATATCAGAGATAATAATGTCAGAATATTGACTTTTCAGAAAATCTCATTATCACTCTGCATCAGTTTGGCAGTTTCACTATCTTCTTTTTTCCCCTTCTTGTTTCTTTTTTTCTCTCTCAAACTTATGACTGTAAAACCTGTTAAAAAGACTTTTATGAAATATGCATTTTCTTCTTAATACTTTAAACATCATCAATTTCTCAAAGTTGGCTCTTTACAATATAAAAAAAGAATACGAAAGACATTTTTTTTTAAGAAAATATTTTTTTCTTCAATCAGAGTATCATGATTCCGTGATTTAAATATTCTCTTTAAAAGATAACATCGATTTCTTTAATACATATGCTTTAAATGAATTTTTTTTATTAAAGAAAAACCTATGCATAGTTTATTAGTTTACACTGTTAACTTTGTTTTCCATGTTTCGCGTTCAGTATGTTGAAGTAATTTTTTTTTAAATATATTTATTTTGGATTGTTATTAAACGGGCTTCAGGAATTTATGGTACATCATGGAAAAATAACTTCAGTTTACATTGCATGAATGCTATTTGAAGTACAATATCTTTTTATAGTTTCGTTCAGAATGATTTTATTCTGTTTAATAGATTCTAATTTTTTCGACAAGATTATGCTCAATTGAACGAAGCCTGTTTACTTAAATATATATAGATAAGAAATTGAAATAAACTGCTTCTTCTGATGCTATGTTTCTCAACCACTGGTCTGTAAAAAATATTTGGCAGCTGCAGATCATGCCGCCACAAACACTATATATATATATATATATTTGCCAGTCTTTCAAATTTAGAGTATTATTTTTGAAAGTATTTCAGAGGGAGACAAAGGTCTTGTTTCTTTTTGCCCTGATTATAAATATTTATTTTGCTCATACTATTTAATTGGACATATTTGTTTGGATGTATTGTGGTACTAGTGTGATTTTTTTATAAAACCATTCACCTCAGTCAGTGGAGCACACAAAGGGGTCCAGAAGCCCCAAAGCCCTTGATTTTTTTCCCGATTGATTTTAATCCTATGTTTATGGTACTTAAAATTTAATTAAGTATTTGTTATTAATAATTGATTTTATTAATTAATGCTAATTATTCATTCAGTAATTAATTTTTTACTGTTTTTTGTTCCCGAAAATTGACAAAATCAAAAGAATATGTTGGGCAGCGTATACGAGCATGATACGAGAATAGTGGACTTTCGACCTTGGGCCCTCCTTGAAAAATTCCTGTGTGCGCTACTGACCTCAGTAAATTTCAATTTCTGTCCCTCCTTAGTAGCTCTGAAAATGTCTAAGCGGTATTTCAGTTACTGCCAAGTGTATTTTAATATGTCTTGCACTTTATAAACATGCGACCAAAGTCTTTTATCTAAAATCCTTGCCAAACTTGTTTGCGATATCTGAAGTTTATGTGAGGCTTCACAAGCTGATTTAGTTGGACTACATTGAAACGATTGCCGATCATGTTCAACAATTGATTCACTCACACTACACCTGCCACTTTTAGAAAGACCCTTAACGTTACTGTTTCTTTAAGCATTTCATACTATCGCTTTATTGGTTGTGCATCAGGAGGTTTGCTGCCATAACAACATCGAAATTTAAGCTGAGCATTAATGGGTGATTTCGTTTCATAAAATCAAAGAACACATTGAGCTTCCTCTTCAATTGACGTCATTTCATTAATAAAAGACATCTTTATCACATTCTTGAGAGTGCATTTGCCCCATCTACTTACTGACTTAGCCGATGATTCAAAAGTTACATTATTATATTAAATGATTATTGTGTAATGAATTTTTATTGTCATGAAAGTCTTTTGGTTTAATCTGTACATATTTCTTTGTACAGAGTATGTAAATGATTAGAAATGACTGGTAAAAAATTGTTCGGGTTCCACAATTTTGTATCTGTAACGATTATGCCGATAATCCAAAGTAATAACCTTACCTATCCACGATAAAACACTAAAACAGTTTACCGATTCTTAGATTAATTGGGCTGCCTTGTATGGAAAGGAGGCTACCTGCACGTGTCGAAACTCGATAGTGGCATTATCGTGACCCACTGGTTTATCGTTCTGCGATATTATTACTCGTATTGGTCGGAATCTAACGACCTCTGAGAGGACCTATATGTTGTCAGGTTGACCTTGTTGAATTTCACAATCACATCATGGACCTTGAATCAGGAAATGAACTTGTTTGCAGCACGACATAATTCTACTCACATAGTACATCGACGTCTGGAGCAACATGGAATTTTTGCAGGATGATCATTGTTGAGGTTTTACTTGACATTGCAGCGTACAGACAATAGTGGCAACAGTGGTGAGTCCAACTACAAAACTGGATATGGGAGTGGTACCACGTCATCTTTTCAGAGAGTCCCCGTTCTGCGTGCAACACTATGGTCGACGTCTGGAGGCCCCGAGAGAAATGCACTTGACTTGTTCGCTTTCGATATCATCATACGGGCCCTGCACCTGGTGTGATGGTATGGACAACATTCGGTGCACGATACAAACACCACTTGTTCACGTTCTAGGCAATCCGAACAGGCCGCATTACATTTTTCATATCTCTACCCTATCTTCGAGGCCTCGGAGACACTATTTTACAACAAGATAATGTAAGGCCGCAAGTTTATCGTTGTGACCTGCTCTACCTCGGCACAGAGAGTGTTCAACAGCATCCCTGGCCAGCACATGTTCTCCAGATTTCTGACCCATTGAAACTTTTTGTTCATGGGTTACTAGAGACTGGACACTATGATGGATGAAGTGTGTCGTAGACAAGAATCCTCATGGAAAAACTTACCCGTGTCATCCAAGCTCAGTTCGAACTCAATGCCTAATCGGGTTAGTGCCGTTTTAGCTGTCAGAGTCGGCTTTTTTGTGTATTAGTTTCAGACCATGCAAACCCCCAAATTGCCGACAAATTTAATCATGCTGCCTTCCTACAATGCTGAATACATACAATGTGTAAAGTTATTTGCTTTCTTTCCTGTTGCAGTTTTAATTGCCAGCAGTGCATAATTTTTTTTTTTTTTTTGTGTACAGAACAATAATATCATAAATTTACGTTAACGTTACAGAAGTGAATATTGCTTAATGTTTTCTTTGGGTAATGGTAAATGTAAGTTATTACACTTTTTTTTAAATTCCATTCCATTATTATTTTAAGCGTCATATTAAACATAAAATGTATTATAAAGATTTTCTTTCTTATACAAGGTGTCCGGGCTTAAAGTACCCAAAAGTAATGGCTTATTAAAACGGAGCTGCCCATCAGAATATAATAAACTGTTCATCCATGGATTGGGAAACTCTCCGAGATTTTTTGTGTCTAGTTCGATCGGCCACCCATGCGCGCATTATTCGATAATCACAGAAGTTAAACTTTTTACACTATTTTTATTAATACAGATGGGGGCACCACAGTAAAAGATGCAGTGCGTTTTTGGTTAACGGAAATTAAATTATTCATGCGTGTACAGCGACGTGTTCGTACAGAATGGAATGCCGTTAGTGGCTTGCACAATAGATTTATAAGGACTCCTACAAAATGAATCCCCACACTATATCTGCAGTGTCTTCTATCACGAAAACTTAAGGATACTTGCCAGTTTGAGATACCAAAGTTCTCGTCTCCTTTAAAATTCTTTCCCATTGGTGGATAGATTTTGATGTCGGAGGGTCGACATTCCATTCTGTTCGAACACGTCTCTGCACACGCGTGACTGATTTAAGTTCCGTTAACCAAAGAACGCACTGCATCTTTTACTGTAGAGACCACTTCTTTACTAATGAAAATAGTATAAAAAGAGTTTATCGTCTACGATTGCCGAATAACTCACGCATGTGTGGCGATCAGATCCATGGATGAACAGTTCATTACATTTTGATGAGTAGTTTCGTAATAATAAGCCAATACTTTTGTATGCTTTAAGCCCGGACACTCTGTATATAAACACATTATGTACTTTCTTTTTCAATTCCTACTCTCTATTAGTTCACTCTCTCTCTATATTTATCTTGTTCAAATTTTCAATCGTTAATAAAATACATTTTAAAGCGCTCAATTGAGCTGAAATTTTTTATACACAATTATTTTGGATGACAGTACAGTAATTTAATTATAATTAATAAAAATTAATTGATTCAAACTAATTTTTCAAAGAATTACAAATCCAGCCACGTTGGCAGCGTTTTTGGCTACTTAGTGACCATTTGACGACTTATGTCAAAACTTGAAAAGGATTTTCCCCCTCACATTTTAAAGCGCTCATTTGAGCTGAAATTTTCTACACAGTATTGTTTTGGGTAACAATACATTATTTAATTATAATTAAATAAAATTAATTGCCACTAAATGTTATGATTCTGTCATATGTATATACATATTTATATTAATTGTAACTATTTAATAAAAAGTAACTAAAATAATTTTTTTTGTTGATCTAAGTAGGAATTGACTAAAAATTTTTTTTTATACTACTTGTTCTTATTAGATGAAAAGTAGAATTCTTGTATTTTGGAGTGATACCTATGTTATTATTTATTACTCTGTATTGAGTCAATATACACAGATGACAGATATACTTATTGCTCTGAATAATTCCTGACTGGTCCACACATGATATTTTTCTGAAGTCAAACACGTAGAAAAATTTCTTAAATCAGTAATACACGAAACAGTATACTTGGAACTATGTAAAAGTACTGGACAATAAGACTATTGTTAGTTAAATGAAGCAAAATCTAATCGCACTTTCACAACAACGCTGGAGACCGAAATTATTTTAAATATGCAGAAGTGGGGCGAAAACACTTCTTTGCCGTTGATGAAGTTGAAAGAGGAAGAGAAAATGAAAGAAACGACAACCATTCATCAACCTGTTTCGGCTTCTGCTCAATGACGCCTCAAAAGCACCAGTAATTCGCCGTTCTCCCCTAAGTAAGAAACAATTTGAATTTCAAATGCGAGAAACAGGGCCTCTACCGAAGAAACTGCGTAACGAGCTGCATAAGTGTGCCACGGAGTGTCTTAAAACGTGCTTCGGCGCTAAATCTGCATAATAGAGCTCAATGATAAAATTTTAATGAACGCTTTTTTTTGGAGGCTGTCGTTGCAGAAAAAGAGAGAGAAGATTGCATGAAAAGAAATTGTATTATGGAGGAAAATTGCCATCGCTTTCTCCGGCGAATCTGTAATTGTTTTAAATAAAAATGGCATTTGAGTGGAAAGACGAGGTGCATAATGAGTTCATGTAATCATGCCTCGAGGTTAGAATAGAGATGAGAGTTTTCTTGATCGTGGTTTGGCAACGTTGGGAAGCTCCAACAGCTGCGTTGAATTGTTCGGATCAGGGCACAGATTTCTATGTTACGGGGTAATTCATTCATGTTTATTTATACAGACGTGTTACCGAAATGCCTTCAAGTTCTACTTCTTAGATACACTGTAACGCAATGAAATTATTCATAAGTGCTTTTCTTACTTACATGCTGAGTCCGCGGGAAGGGGAAAGGTTAACCCTTTTCCAAGAATAATATAAAACATTGTGTAATATTAATGTGCTACAGAACTTTCGACTTCGTATTTTCTTAAGTTGTTTTAGTTATGAGGGTATTTGGGAAGATTGCGTGAGGCAAATTAATTAAGTTCGCTTGAGCATAACATGATTATATTTCGAATTAAAACCTGGGAAATATCAGAAGTCTGCTTGTCTTATTGAACGCAGAACTATATTAAGTTGATAAAAAGGGTATGAAAATTGCGTGTTAGATAAATTATATATATAAACGCATTTAACTCTCTTGCTAACTACAGTAGAGCGTCGTTTATCCGAATCAATTGGGATTGTACACTGTTCGGATACGCGATTGTTCGGATAACCGAAAACGAAATGTGATCGGACACTATACGAATATTGAAAATCATCACATGCGGGAAACGAGCTTGAAAAAAAAGCAAAATAGGTGCAAAATGTCGTGATTTTGCCTTTATTGCGGAAAATAATCACTTATTTTTCGCTGTACCATTGTACAACTTCGTTTTTTCGCTGCCAGGTCTCTGATTCTCTTGAGCAGCAGTAGTTGAGTAGGACAGCATTCTGTTGTTCGTATCACTCCATAGCTGTCTTTAAACGCAAAAAAGGCGTCAGCATTTGATGGACCCTTGCTACTTTCATCGTTGTTGTTGTACTCGTCTTCATCCGTTTCATCGTCGACAGGGTCGGATTCTTCTTGCACGGAAGTCACAATCCCGCCACCATTTAGCATTTGAAATCCAAAGTCTTTTGCATCGCTCCGCTTTCTCCCTTCGCGAAACGGTTCAATATTTCAAGTTTTGTCTCTATGTTCAAGACGTTGCGCTTCCGTTTTGAATTTGAAGCCATAGCATTTCACAACTCAACAAAATAGCACGTATAACCCCCTCAATTGGAAACAAACTGACCTAATACTCCGCGCAGATGTTTACCAAATCACACAACTGAAACTCCCCAAATATCCCTCACCTTGGTTTTTCCCGTCACTTTTGGTCTTACATGAGACAACTGTTGAGCATTGCACTGTTCGAAAATATATTCATAAACAGTACATGCAGTTCACAAAGAAAAAAAAAACTGGTTTGGATATTTGACGCTCCGGATAATAAACGTTCGGATAAACGACGCTCTACTGTAATGGAAAAGGGGTGTTTTTATTTATTCCTTTCTACCTCTAGTTATCATTGTGCGTCGGAGAGCCAATGACAATATACAGGATGATTCAAAAAGAAGTATACAGTTTCAATGCACTACAATGTAAGATATTATATGTAACCTAGATCAGAATTGTATGGGAGTATTTTATGTTTTTTAGGAACAATCACAGATGTTCTGTGTGGGCACCCTTAGTCACACGACATACATAAAGTCATAACTCCATTTCCACTCAAACGCGTGTGAAGGTATCAAGTTTATTGATAGCGGCTGTAATATGCTGTTTCTGCTCTATCTAGGAGTTTTACTTTTGTACAAACAGTTCGTAGTTTGAAATTTTTTACCATTGTTTTATAGATTTTCAGTTTTGATAGGTTCTCCGAATCGTGATCGAAAAGGCTGTTGTGTAGCAGTTGCGGATTCCATTAAATAGCACAAAACGCCTTTCCCACTGCAAATACAGTAGAACGTCATTTATCCGAACGGTTATTATCCGGAGCGTCAAATATCCACTGCCACTCAGCCACTGGGCTTCCATTAATAACAAATACTTTATTAAATTTTACTTACTATATACATATGATTATAATCAAACGAAAAAAAAAACAATTGCTTTGGGGGGGGGGGGATCCGGGATCTGTTGGGTGCGCCACTGTGTCTAAGAGTTCCGGAGATCTTTTGATGAATGCGTGGTTTTTCCCCTATAAATAGATAATATATGGCCTATTAATCTATTTTCCAAGTAGAAGGACACAGTATTCTCCCACACATCAAAAAAATTTATAAAATTAAAATATTTTTCACTACTAAATATATAAAACTTATTCTGTGCTTCATTTTATATTCATTTTAAGTTTTAGTTTCAAAAAAAGTTCACCAAAAATAAAAATAAGATAAAAAATAAGTTCACCAAAGTAATTATTCCTCGTATTTTTTTTGTACGTAAAAGCTGTCTAGACCAATTATTTCTTTATAAGGAAAACAAATTGACAAAAATTATTACTCACTTTTTTTTACTGAGAAGTTTCACTATCAAAGTTCTTAGCACAAATTTTAATTCTTTTTGCTTAAGTTTGGTTGTCTACTAATGTAATTTTCAAGTAAAAATTTTTGTGACTTTGAAATTAAATCATTACTTCTCTATAAATATGGAAAGCAGCATATTTCAATATATGCACATTGGGCTAATTTCATGACGATCACGTGATAAATACAATCCTGTGTTCCCCATTGAATTCAAAACTGTCGTTAGACTTATACATGTTACTACACTTGCAAAATTTAGATATAGTTTCAAAATTGATGATTGGGTAATGAGGCTTAAGTATTCAAGATCCTATAGAAGTTTTTTAAAATTAAGAAATACTTTTATTAAATGTGCGTTTTATTTACCTATATAAATTATTATTGTTCATAAATATCCCTTTTTAAAAAGAATTTGGAAAAAGCAAAAGTTGGCAACAGCGAAGTGCACGAAACGATCCACTGGAAACACGTGACTGCATTTATCATATGGTTATGACGTCACATGAATTTACCTCATTAATTTTTGTTTCGATAAATTCATCTTTTTTTCAGGAGCAACAGATATTTGAAGTTAGGTCTTACATTTCTATAATGGTGAATGAAAATTTAATTTTATGTATTAAAATATAAAAAAAAATGCGTAGTTGTAATTTTTTAACGCACTGGGAACAGATACAATTGACAATAATTTTATATCCTATTATGAATATTGTAACATCTTCCTTACCGAAATAGACTTCCTTAACTGTCACATTAGAGTTTTTTTGTTTTTTATTAAAGGTTTAAAATCTAAGGAAAATTATGGATCAAAATAGAGGAAGCACCGTAGAGGAATTTTTTTTAAAGATAACCGGTCTATATTTATATAATATACAAGGAGCGACGCAAAAAAAAAAAAAAAAAAAAAAAAAAAAACTCGAGATTGTGTGTGTTGTTTAATAAACTATTGTACGTACAGAATCAATTCTCTGTGACATTACCACCTTCAAAAAGTAGTTCCCTTCAGCATTAGCATACTTCTGAATTCGGTGCTGCCATTGCTGGTAACAGTTCTGGAATGAGGCTTTTGGCAGACCCTTCTGGAGATTCCCCGTTTTTTTCTGAATCTCTTTAACTGAGGTAAAATGGGTTCCTTTTAAGAAAGGTTTGATTGTAGAATATAAAAAAAAGTTGCATGGGGCCAAATCAGGCAAATAAGGAGGATGCCCCAACATAGTAATGTTTTTGCTGGTCAGAAACTGCTTCACAGATGTGTGAGGGGGCTTAGTGCAACAGCCATCCACCACTCCCCAATTCTGGTCTTTTTTCCTAATATTTTCTCGAAGTCTTTTTAGTACTTTAATGCAGTAGTGTTGATTAACAGTCTGACTACTAATGTGAGTGGGTACCCATTCATATCCCGAATTTTGGCAATGTTTTGGCCTGTAATCGCTTACCTTGGGCTAACAGCAGTTTCATCTTCCGCACTGACCCCTCCCCCTAAAAATCTCTTATACCATTCAAACACAGGAACTAGACTAAGTTTCATCTCCATAAGCCTCAGTTAGTATTTGAAATATTTTTGTGGATGATTTCTTAAATTTCACAAGAAACTTGATAGTGATTCGACATTTTTCTGGCAGAATGCAGTTGCACGTGTTCACTCAATGACGCAGTACTCCCAACTGGCGTGATCAATTTATGCAAAACTGGCTACATGGATAGAGGAGTTGTGTGGGATGACGTCACCAAAACACTTGTTGCTAACGCCACTCTTTTTTTAGAACTCAAACTCAGTGGCGCAACAGCCCATGAGGGCCAAGGCCTACTGTGCCCATACGTGACCATTGGGCGCTGGGGTGCATGAGCAGATGTTCAGATCAGGTGGTCAGCCTGAAGCGAAACCCCCAGTGTTTGGTCCCCAAGTAAGCTTGGTTCTCAATTTATCGACCCACTGATGGGATGAAAGGCTGAGTCAACCTTGACCAGCCCGGGGTTTGAACCTCGGACCTGCGGTGTGGAAGCGCGTTGCACTAACCATTCAGCCACTGGGCTTCACTCTTTTTTAGAGCTACACTCTTAATCTCGTTTTTTTTTTTGGTGTCAAACCTTGTATATGTACGAAAAATCTATCATGATAGTTTTGATGATGTGAATGAAATGATGAGCATGGCAGACACTTGTATTAAATAGCACTATTAATGAAATTTGCAAGTTCCCCTCTTCAAACATCGAAGTTTTTACTATTACGATACATTTTCTTATTATTTAATGAAAGGAGGTAATTGGATACATGTGCACGTATATTTTCATTTGTGATATATTGTGAGCTTATTGGGCTAAGTTCATGTGATGACATAGTCACATGATAACTGTGATCACTTGTTTCCAGCCAATCAATTCATAAATTAATGTGATGTCATAGTGACATGCTAACTTCAGTCACGTGTTTCCCATTCAATCAATTCATAAATCCACATGACATCATAGTCACAAAACAAAGTCAACTACGCGTTTACCGTCAATGAGTTCACACGCTTCACTGTTGTTAACTTTTGCTTTTTGCGGTAACTATTTGTCAACTGTAATAATGCACAGAGGCATTAAAAATGCCCTTTATTCAAAAGTGCACGGGTAATATAACATTCTTATTTAATTTGGAAACACTTTTTGTGTGTGAAAAATCTTAAGATACTGGATGTTTGAGATAAATAAAGGTAGCGTGATATTGGTTACTTTAAATATGAAGTTTAAATACGTCTCAGCTATTATTTGCAGAATATACGTTGAAATTATTTAAATTGTGGAGATTATTAGAGTTCAAAAAGTATTGTTTGTGAGGGAGGAGTTGCGTCCATTCTCAGCGAAGTTTTCAGATAATTCCCGTTCTCTCTCTCTACCCTCTCTAGGGTCTCGGGGATGACCGGGGTCGGCGTCATTAGCTTCGAGTTGCATCCGGTTCGTGGATGAAGTATGGATCCCTCGTGGTGTTAAAGGTTGCCAGGATGATGTCCAAGACTAGACCGCGTAATATTTTAAGGGTGCAGATGTTATTGCACGGTGTGGCGGGAAACACGTTACAATACTTGAACGTTTTAACCCAGTGCTTCTCAAACTTTCAGTATTTGCGACCCAATTTTCTGCCATAATTTTCATCGCCCCCCCCCTTCATACAATAACATTGTATTGAGTGCAATAATGTAATTTGATACTAAAGCTACAATACGACTTTAATTATAAACCGTGTAGTAACAGGTGTTGATGGATGAAGGAAGGCAGATGAGCTTAGGTATGTTATTCCTCTTTCAACGAGAACTTCGTTGGGAGTAGTGTATTTAGTTCTATTTGTCAGAGAAATAATTTATGTCTATATTTTTAAGTTCAGATTAGTAGTGTTTTATCCTGTTGTATCTCGCAATGAAAGAATCTGATGATGGATTTAATGAGTTGCCTTAGAACTGTAAAACTAGCTAGGGAAATACGGATTGAGCGGAATAAAGATGTTCAGCATTTTCACCTTCTGAAATGGATGTTAACTTATTTCATTTATAATATATTTAATCATGGTGTAATAATTAAACCATAACCGCACAAATTATCGAGATAAATATCAAATTTTGAATATAATTTTTGTGTATGACAATCCAATGGGAGTCAGTGTTAATTATTAAACTTGCTCTCTTCGTTTACTATTGATAAATTTATTATCAAATACATTGTACAGTACTGATAAATTTATATGCATATTATATTAGCGTAAATGTGTATTTTCTTATCTATTATGTCAGAATGTATTTTATTTTGCTTACTTTCAGTAAATTAATAATTTTTTATAAATAATCTTTTATTTTTCATTTTTCGATATTCTCGCACCCTTGTAGTGTTATCACGGCCCCTTCGGGGGGGGGGGGCCCCACAGTTTGGGAAACACTGTTTTGACCCAAATATCATATTTGAAATTTTATCTAAGTTTTGCAAGAACAAATCTAAAGTCAGTTTTGAATTCAATGAAGATCACGTGATTGTCTTTATCATGTGACCTCGTGAATTTAGCTCACTGCAAACAAGTCATTTTGCTCAGGCTAAGAACTCTAGGCAACAAAATATTATTCCTGTCCTGATTTAAAACGAAAATTATACCTAACCGCGATCAATTCACGTTTGTTTTATATCGTCCTTTGTTCCTTGATCGAAACGTAATTAAATAAATATGAATTCGAACGAGAATGTTTTCTTTGGAACCCGATTTCTAACATTCTAAACAAACATTCAATTTCCCTCACAGCGCCATTTCTCTTGCAGCGCTTTCGGCTGCTTCTAGACATCATTATTTCGAGCGCAAAATCTTTTCTAATGGATCCGAAAGGATCTCTTTTTGTTCGTTTCGTTCGAGAACCTTTTCACTCCCCCTGCCTTATGTTTTCTAGTGGAATTTTGTACCGTGTATACTCGATTAGCTTACGCAAACAAAAGGGAAGTTGGCGCGTTTCCGCCTGTATGATTCGTTTGTGTTTTGCGCCAGTGAATATCACGGAAATATAGTTTGTTGATTGAGTCGCAGTAGAGAGCCATAACGATTGTTTGTTTGCAATTTGTTTGTAGAGACAAGCAACGTGTCGCCAACTTAACAACCGCGCTATTTGTCGTTGCATTTGTGCCGATTGTGGAAGATAAGAGATAGTAGTACTGTGTTTGTAAAATATTTTTAGGCAGCGGGGCGTGTGTTGAATTTTGAACTGAAAAGGAGCTATTCAAGTGGAAAACTAATGAATAAAAATGATTTTGATAGAATGGTTAAACTATTTTCATGCTTCAATGAACATATTTCAATTTTGTAAAGTGGGAGTTTATTTAAATATACATAGATAGCTGTGATCGAGTATTTATATATCATAATATATTCAAGTGCGTGTTAATATAAAATAAAATTGTAGAGCACTGCTTCTCAAACTTTCAACGATTGTGACCCAATTTTCATTCATAATTTTCATCGCCCCCCTCCTCCATATAATAACAATGTATTGAATTCGATTATAATGTACTTTGACGCTAAAGCTACAATACGATTATAATTATAAACTGTACAAATTATCAAGATAAGTAATTAATTATGTATTCAATTTTGTCTATGACAAGCTCATGGGGTCACTCGTAATTATTAAACTTGGGTATTATCGCAACAATCGCCAATTCTATTAATAACTCGCCAAGTTGGCAGTCTCGATTTCCTATGTGTCACACGCGCTGAATTGGCAACCAGGTGCTTCGTTTCATACATGTCACCAATAGGTTGCTGTAATACGTAAGTACCAAATTTGTTCTTAACTTAGTATTGCTCAATAAATTATCACACTGATACATTCATAGGTGTATTATAGCAGCGTAAATGCGTATTAAATTTTTTTTATTGTGTCAGAATGTATTTTGTTTTGCTTCCTTCAGTGAATAAATAATTTTTTTTTAAAAAAAAATATCTTTTACTTTTGACTTTTTGATATGATCGTATCCCCCACATAGAGTTATCACTTCCCCTCAAGGGGAGAGTGCACCCCGCAATTTGAGAAACGTTGTTGTAGAGTGTTAACACAGAGTAGGAATTGTCAATGTAAAAGAATTAGAATGCTTTAATTGCAATTTTCTCAATTTCAGTACATCAGGAAATATAAATCATCCATGTATTTTTCAACTCATTTGAATGTTTTAAGGAAAAAAAAACGGAAGAAAGGTGAGAGAGAATGAATATACCTATTGCTATTTTTAATATCTTAGATTATTCAAGAGGATAAATTCATGACAGTCACGTGATACATGAAATCACGTATTCTTCATCGAATTCAAAACTGTCATCACACTTGTACCCGTTGTTCTAGTTTTAAAGTTTCGATAAAACATCAGATTTGTTATATATATATATATATAATTGGGTTGTTCAGTTACTAAGATGTTCAAATACTAAGATTCTATAAAAGTTTATGAGAATTTAAAATTTTTTTATACTTTTAAATCAAGTCTCCTTTTGTTTATCTATGTAATTTACTAAACTCAGTGGTGCAACAACCCATAAGGGCCAAGGCCTACTGTGTCCATGGGCGGGCGCTGGGGGTGCAGGAACGGATGCTCGGGTCAGGTGGTCAATCTGACGTCGAGTTCCTAAGAAAGCCTGGTACTCATATATCGGCTCACTGAAGGGATGAAAGGCTGAGTCACCCTTGCCCAGCCCGGAATCTGAACCTCGGACCTGAGCGTGGAAGCGCGAAACTCTATCACTCAACCACTGGGACTCATGTACGTTACTATCGTTAGCAAATATGTACTTTTTAAGAGAAAATTTCTGAAAAAAGCAACAGTTGGCAACAATGAAGCACATTAACTGATTGGCTGGAAACACGTGATTGAAGTTATAATGTGACTATGATGTCATATGAATTTAATCTATCAGTTATAAATAGTTCATTTGAATTAAAGGAGAGCATTATAAATGTTGAATTAATGTACAGCTGGGGTGGGTATTACGCCGATCGCGATCGACCGGTGGACCACCAAGACAATTTGGAGTGACCGCCTGAAGATTAGTCGTTAGTATTTATATACGGAAATATTCAAGGTTAGCTGACAGTACGCAAATTAAGTCTTCCTCTGATTATAACTACAAGAACTAACTTTAGATGGAAATGTTTTGTTTTTTAATGTATTTTGAATTGTTTCATAATAAATGCATTATTAGATATTATTACATTTGTGGCTATTATTATTATTATGTTTGTATTTTGCGTTTTGCTTTAAGCAAGTTTTCAAAAAAGTGAGTTTTTCCTTTTATTGACATAGGTAAGTACGCTTTCCGTATTTATTATTAAGTTACAATATATATTGTTGACTTTTTCCTTACCTCACCACGCCTACGACTCTAAGCAGTGGGCGCACTAGTGAATTTTTCAAAAGGGGCGCTGCGCAGTGGTCCAGGGTTGAATGCCTACCATTCTTATATCCTACCCCAATACTTACCAAACACATCTATACAAATAAATAAAATTGAAGTGTCTGTTTGTAATTTCAAATTAGCAGCTTTTTATTAAATGCATTTAAAGGTATGTACGGTACTTATATCAAAAAATCAATTTTTAAAATTTTTGTCTGTCTGTCTGTCTGTTCCGGCTAATCTCGGGAACTTCTGGTCCGATTTTAAAAATTCTTTCACCAATGGAAAGCTACATTATCAGCGAGTAACATAGGATATATTTTATCTCAATATTTCTACAGGAACGGAAACTATGCGGGTAAAACGTTGACGTTGCTTACTCCCCGCCAAGTTGGCGCAAAATTATGCATTTGGTCAATAATGGAAATTAATAAAAATTTTCTCACATTTGTAACAAATAACTGAAACATAGTGTAATTTAGCATCTTTACAAAAAAGCAATTTTTTAAATGGTTTTTTGTTAAGTCTAACGTTTATTACGTTACGTTTGTTAAATGTCAAACTCAAACTTTCAGAAATATCGCCAAGTTGGCTAAGAAGTTCTCAATTCCGACAATGCCAGTTTTCTCCCACTTTTTAAAGAGGGAAATGAAATAAAGTTTTAGCGAATTGCGCGCGTGATTTTGAAAATTCTATGGTAATATTAATTGACAGTTTCATAAAAAGTTTATTTTTATTTTTCAATTTAGTTGACGTATGGATACCATGTTTTTTTTGCGCAAAAACTACAACAAAGTTCCATATGATACACAATTCCAACACTTTTAGAAGCCTCCAATGAGATTGAATGGCCACAGTTTTTACAAACAGCAAAGTTCAATAAAGCTTTATTCAATGAATTAATTCTATTAAAATTTTTTTTTCATTACTTCCTTCCATATCTTCATATAAACTGTTGCTTGAAATAAGTTTTCGTTTTGAAGCACTTTGAATAACAGTTTCTGTGCTGTCTGATGTGATAGCAGGAACATTTTGAGCAATCATTTTTTGAACGCCGACATTTTTGAGTTTTTTAAATATTTTTTTAGATCTCCCCATAATTTTGTCGTTAAGAAAATACTGATAAATAATTTAATGTAAAATGTGGATTAAACACACAAAAAAAAAAAAAAAATCTGGGTAAATAAATTAGAATTCACAATTAGCAAGTTCAATCAAGAATAATCCCATTTTACAACAAACCAAACGAAAAAAAAAATAACTGCTCTGAGTTGTCTTTTCCTTTCTTCAAAGAAAAATCGTTTTATTTATGTGTAAAAAAATGTTATACTAATTGTGGACAAACCAAATCGCGCGGTTATCGAAAACTTAAGCATGTTTAAAGACAGATGCTCCTCGAGGAGCACCTGTCACGCGTCAAACAAAGTGGCTTTCTTTAAAAAAATAAATAAAAATACTTCTAATTATTGTATTTCCATATATCATATATCATTTTAAGCAGAAATGATTGAACTTTTCAAAAATATAAAAAAGTCAAAATCGATCAATTTTCAAAAATTCATGTGCCGGATTATATATATAAGTAAATAATTATTATCAATCAATTCCTCAATTTATATATAGAATAAGTTAATTATCTTAAAATGCTTACGAGCCAAAGAAATTTTAATGAAGAATTTTTGGGGTGCTTATAAAAAGTATAATTTCACATTCTAACAAACAGTTTTTTAAAAAGAGTCCCTTTATATCTTGAAGCTCAACCTACATTAAATAAATTTTCAAAAATATACATATGTATCGTTTTTTTCAGTATCTAACGGGGGATAAAATTATTCAAATTTTTTCCATAATCATAAAATTGAACATTTTCTACATTTGAATAGAAAAAAAAAAGAATTTATAATACAAGCTTTTAAAATATTTTACTTCATGAATATTGTATTAACGAAGAAAAGTTAAATTTTTTTAAAAATTTGAATATTTAAACAGTAAATTACTATTTATATAAATATTGGATAACACTTTTTTGAGAAACAAAATTCAGAAAGTTCTTTAATTCATTGAAAATAAGAAAAAAAATAGCTTCAAATTTATGTATGAAAGAATTCATACAGCATCTGAAGACCTAGAATATATGTGAATTTTTAAATAAAAAGAAACTAAATTTAAATGTGTTTTATTGGATTAAGTATAATGGGAAAAAGAAAAAAAAAGATTTTGAAAACTTAAGTAAATTAAATCAAATACACCTAAAAAATTCTTATAATCTTTTTAAAGTTTTTGAGACGAATACTGTTTTTAATGCTATAAACTTTTTTTAAAAAAATGAAAGAGTATTAAGTATTTCTTAACTAAGCCTTTTTGAATTAAAAATGCACAAAAGTGCATAGGTTTATGTAGAAAACGAATTTCATAAAGAAATAATATGTTTATTTTTAAATAAATGAATTGAGAGTTGTTTCTATGTAATGTTATTATCTTGTTATGATCTCGGGTCTTTTTCAAGTATTTATTTCAGAGCTGCATATATTAAATTTAAATATATATGATTTACATTTCCTTTTTACAATGTAAAGGCAAGAAATCTGTATTTGGTATTTTAAAGATTTACTTTGTATCTATGAAAATGGTATTGCTTTTTTTTCAATTTGAGACGTAATTCTGTATTAAAAATAAATATTTTTATCAATTGAAAAATTTGAAACTGTTAGTTTCTGAATCTGTAATAGCATTTCACATGTAACTGAATTTAATCTAAAATCACTGAACCGGTAAAAATTTTTCTTTTAAATTTAGTTTACCCTTTTCCTTGTTATCTTTTAAATTTAATTTACATCTTTCCAGTTCTTTGTTGCTGAAAGAGACTTTTCTAAATGATATTAATTTCAAGTTATTGATTTTAAAATCTTTATTTATTAAGAGGATATTCTTCGGCAAGAAAGAGAAATTGAATTATATGTGTTGTGAATATATATTTTGAATTTATGAAAATGGATTTTCTCCTTTCAAGGATTTAAGATATAATTTTACATTTTTTAAACATTTTTTTCCTCAAATGAAAAGTTTCTGAAACTTTAATAGCATTTTATTTGTGCGACTGAATAATATTTAAAAGTCTTAAGCTTTTATTCCTTTTTTTATACATTTAATTTATATCTTTTTTTACTTCTTGTTATTAAAAGAAGTATTTATCTAAATGTTATTAACTTCAGATAATTGATTTTATAAATTTATTTTTAAAATGCCCTTTTTAAGAGTAATATAATTTAACTTCTAATTTTTAAAAACATGGAAAGGACTTCTATATTTTGTGTAAAATTTTTCATTTACTTAATAGGAAAAGTCTGACAAATATTTTTAATGCTGTTTAACATAATTAGGATGTAACTCTAACAAAATTAGTCTTAATTAAGAACTAAATCTTTCTTTTCCTGTCAAACGATTGTACAGATTATCCGAAATATTGTATGTTTAGTTGGTTATGGTGTTTATGGAAGTGGAACTACATACCACATCGGCAATTTCCAGTCAGTTGTCCGAATACAGATCGTTCTGAGGGCAGTCACTAATTCGCTGCAAGATCACCAGAATGGCAGGACAGAACAGGTGGTCAAGGGTCAGTCCTGTGTCAGGGCAGCTCCTACATTGCAGGCACGTTCTTCCATCTTTGTGGATTTTCATCCTTCTCAGGTGGCGTGTCCTGAGTCTGGTGAGGGTATTCGCTAAAGTCCTATTTGTTAGGGGTAGTTCAGAAAAATTTCATTTAAATTTTACAGTGTTGTCTATGAATCTAGACCTTGTCACTGAATTTATATCGTTCAATGTGACTACAAAAAGGAGTTTATCATTGCTTAATTTTCTTGCTTCTTTAGCTAAGGCATCGGTGGTCTCGTTTCGTCAATGAGCTGGTACCCATTGCATGACGCACTTCTTATTTAACCTGAGAATTTTGTGCAGAACATTATGTATGTTCAGGACAAGCACTTAGTCTCCTTTTTGAATCGCTTGAAGAGTATGTTTAGTTTATCGCTCATGGTATGTTTAGTTTGATGAACTTATGTAAAATAGACGTTCTTTTTTGATAGAAAAAAAGAGTTTGTTACATTCATTTATGTAATACACCAACTAGTATGTCTACAGGAAAAAGAAGGAATCATGATTCCACATCACACACAAGTACCTCACTTTTTATTTGCTCTTATTCATAATTATTCATTAAAATTTCTTGATTCTAACTCAGTAAAAACTCCGAAAAGAAAAACATAATTAGAATTTATTCATATTTATGCATACATATAGTAATACACCACTTAAATTTTCTCTCGAGGGATTTTATTTAATTCATACTTGTCTTGAACCCTCCAGCACTTCGCGTGATAGTTAATTTTTAGTTTACCAATCTAACGAGAAATGTACTGTTAAACAGTCACGTTCGCGTTTTTTAAAACAATGTGCAATATTGCATCATCCACTAATTCGGACCAACCGCAGAAAATTTTAACGGATAGTATCTGATTATAAAAGTTTCTGGTTAAGGAAACTATAAGAACTGAGAACACGTTTGTGTAATATCCTAGATCAGCGGTTCTTAAACTTTCGATCGTTGCGGACCCTCTTTAAGTATCAGATTGACATCGAGGACCCCCAAGATTTTGAACACCCTCTCTCTGACTTTATCTTGATTGAAATACGTGTTCTAGTGGTGTTTTTTCATTAAAGGCAATTTAGTGATCTACTCTAGGAGGGAACGTCTTTCCATTTTTCCACGAGGCCTTTGAGAGTTCGTAAAAGAGAAATTCTTAATGTTATATTAGAAACTCCGCGAGCCCCCTAGACGGGTGCTTGGAACCCCCGGGGTCTACGGACCACAGTTCAAGATCCACTGCCCCAGATCTTCGCGTGTGGTTGGCTGTGTGTATTTGTTTTGATGTGTCGCTTTATTTGTGTAAATTGAAATGGACACAAAATACCAAGAGGTTTCATCCTTTTAACGACTGCAACAAATTAAAAGATTCTTCAAGATAAATGTCTAAAGTTAAGTAGAATCTTTACATACATATTCTGCACAAATGGATCTCAAAACTTACAGGTAGATAAAAGAATAGTAAGAAAATTTTTTATTTACTTTTGTCATCATTTACAGTTCAATTGAGATTATACATAAAAAATAACAGTTTAATGAGTTTAATAAATATCTTAAAATGTAGAAATGCAGACTTTTAACAATTTGATAAAAATTACAATTGAATTTGTGTTAGAAAACTACGAGAAAAAGGGCAATATTTATCAAAACAGTGTACATATTGTGTTTTATTGATACTATTTCCTCTTTTCTAATATGGTACATAATTAAAATACAAATGATAGGTTTAAAAATATCTGTTATTATTTTGGTATAGTATGTCTCAGAATTTTGTAAATAACTGTACTCAAATTCTATTAAAAGTTTATCACTTCACTTGTTTTAACAAAAACTCTTAACATAATTTTGCAAAATATAAAACTAAAGATATTAATTTTTATTTAATCCATAATTTTTGAGCTTAGTGAATAAATATCCTGAAATTACATTTAGTGATTGTTAATTTTATGAAGCTGATGTCACTGTTAGTTTCAATTAATCAATTTGCATAATAAGATTATATTCCCATAAAAAATTATGAAGCTCATTAGTTTATTTTCATGCAAGTTAAATCATTATCCTTATTGATAGCATATTATGTCATAATTTAAAAATAAAATTTGCAATTCTGCAATTTTTTTTGTAAAACTAGTATTTAAGAAAGTAATTGAAGACTTTTATCGTTTTTTTGCTGCGCCTGATATCTTCAGAAAAACCTGTTTATTCAGTTAAAAAAATTTTTCTCCAAGATTTAGTCACTTATTTTTCATAAAAATATTTTCCTTAACAAAGTTTTTCTTTTAAGCGACTATTCATATCATTAAAAGTCCAAATTGAATTTATAACGTAATATTCCCCGACAAATCAGTCTCTTGCTTTTACATACCAAAAACGATATTCGAGTTTCAGTCAAAAATCTCTACCCCGAAATGCCGACAATTTTAATGGATATTTAATCTTTACATTGAAAAGAATCGCCTCAGAATATTCAAAGCAGAGCTGAGTGACAATATTACAATCCCAAACCAATTTTAAATTGATAAACTCGAGAAGACTTTCCACGTATGTTTTTCACAGTAAATCTTTCCATTTCGTCCACGGAATCAAAATCAGAAAGAATAGACTTGTTTCAAGCCTCGGTGGTAATAAGATATTGCATTTTTATTAAAAAAAGATAGGAAAAAACCCAGCTTTACGCAGTTTCAATCCAACCACTCGCAGAAACATAGCTTATGTTCTTCGTTCTACAAATATCTCTTACATAGGTGAAATTCCACCGTCTCTACCTGGATACAGTTCCTTCTTTTTCCCCATACCTACTCGTGTTATCTTGTCATCTTGGGGAAAAGGGAGAGACAACATTGCATCCGACAGTATTAAATTTTCAGATTTTTTCCCGAGATACTGTCCTGCTTCCCGTTTTTCCTCCCCCCTAATTCTTAGGTTACATTTCGAAGTTCTTGAGTATCCTGCTTGCGAAAAAAAATCTTTTAGCTCTTTCTGCCTCCCTTCCCTCCCCTTGAATCTCGTTTTACCTGGGTACCTTTCTAGGGGGGGGGGAGGGGAGGATAAAGCTTCTTAGAAAAGACTCCGATTTCTTCATCAGTTCTGTGAGCAAGATATGACGGAAACGACTCTGACTTTCTTTTTTCTCTAGTAGTCCCCTTCTCCTTGCTTTTTAGTATTGCTGCGAGAGAAAGCTACATTTAGACATATTTTTCCCTCTTTTGGGGATTTTTTTAACGACGCTCTGTATTTAGTGAAAATGGTAAAAATGTTGTTGATGCTTTTAACTTTGGGAATGTTATTAGATACATTAAAGAAATAGAGACGGAGAAAACTGGATTTTCTTCCCAGGAATTTCATTTTCGCTGTGAGAACTCCCGTTTTTATTTATACCGAGAATCGGTAGAAAATGTTTATTAGAATATTCCTAAATAAAAATGGCTAAATCCTATAAAAGGGAAAGAGATGAAAAGAAGTCTAAATGAAAAACCAAGAGCTGGTCTTAGGGTTATAAAATATTTTTAGTTAAGTATTTTGAATCAATATTGTGTATTGACATGACTTTAAAATATTTTTTACAAAAAAGCTAGATTTCATTTATAAGAATTTATCAGTCCAACTGTTGTGCCACATACACTATTTCAGACTTTATTCTCTCGAATATTCTATAATTTATGATATGCAGATTTTGTTATACCAGTGGTTCCGAAAAGGTTTTCAACATCGACTTCTTTTAAATAAATATAGCTTTCTTCATAAATTCCTCACAATTTTTTTATCATATTGTGTACAACATACAGTATAATAAAACTAATAATAGCATGGAAAATTAAAATTAACAATTAAATAAATAATTGAACAGAAAATTATAAAATAAGTCTTATTAAATTTGTGTTTTATTTTTTTATAAAATGACATTCTGCTTTAGATGCTTGTATCATACCTTAATGCAAATCTTTATTACACGATTGCGTATTAAAACTGATATTATTACCTACTAATTACAATCCTTACAAATTAGAAAAGATTTAAACCAGAAAATACCAGCTATCCAGATAACCCTTGGAATAATATCCACCTTTTTAATCCTCCGTAAGCCTTTAAGGTGTTCCCTTGGAACCCATTGAGAAACTTGGCTTTGTATCAACTATGGAAATAATTAAATTTTAACACCAATGCATGCTAGCATTGGTCAGAAAAGGCGTTTCTACTGTTAAACTGATGGCATTAAAAGTTTAGTAATGAGCTCAATTCATGTGATGCCATAGTCATATGATAACTGCATATCCCGTTTTTCCAGCCAATCAGTTCATACAAACATGTGACGTCATAATCATGTGTTTCTAGCCAATCACTTCTTGAGCTTCGCTATTTCCAGTGTCTGCTGTTTACAGATGCTTTAAAAAAATAGTACATAGTTTTTTGTACTAATGCTCATAGCTAAGCAAAATGCATTTGATTTAAGGTATCCGACTACCCTAAAATTGTACATTTCCCCCAAAATTGAATTTTTTTTTATGATTTTATTTTATAAGCCATCTTATTATCTTTATAAAAATACCAAGTTTATTATTTTCCTCCCACTGGAACATAAACTACAAGTGCTTTAGTAAAAGCAGATGTGAATACTTTATTCAAGAAGTCATACTTTAAAACGCGTTTTACTCGAAATGTGTTTTTTTTTAAATGCTCAAAGGAAACAGCGATTGTTCAAAAAATTTTGAAAATTATTAATTGAAATTTTTGTGTATGTTCTGCATATTAGTAGAAGTAGTTTAAACTTTATATTTATAAATCACTGTCTTATTACAAAATTTACTGCCCCTTATGCTAATATAATCACTTTTTTAAAGCAATTTCATATAATAACTAAAATAAAGGACTCTAGTTTTTGTAAAAATTAAAATATCTCTTATCCTGAAGGTCATTTCAAAAATAAATAACATAGAAACACATCAGAATTAAAAAATTGAAAATTTGTTCATAAACTTTTGGTACAGAATAGGCCCCATTTATGTTATTTTTTGTAAATTTTTACCCATTTTTTCCCATTTTAGTAATAACAATTTCTTTTCTCTTCTGAGTTTTAGCATATTTTTCTTTAAGTGTGCTAAAAAATTCTAAAAACCACAAAAAATTTAATATATCCATTTTTTTAATAAAGTTGCTTCACAAGTAGTCGGATACCTTAAAAATAAATGTAGAATATAAGACTTTCTCTCTTATTTTGACAAAAAAAAATTTGGAAGTATTTTAATGTTTGAACATCTTTATTCAATTATCAAATTTGACATTATTTCAAAATTTTACAAGCAGAACAACAGCTGCAAGTCTATTGTTAGTTTTGAATTATTCAATGGAGAACACGTGATTATATTCATCACGTGATTGTCATGAATTTAGCCATTGTGGATGGATTTTGTTTACTTATTGTCATCATTGCAGTTGCCTGGAGATACAACCACTTAGAACTTTGTTGAAGAGTTTGTATCCAATTGGATGATGCCTCTTACAATTTTAAGAAAAAAGGAATTCTAATTTATACAGAAGAATCGTTTGAAATATTTGCAGCTGTTCGTTTGTTTGGAAAATTTAAGAGATGGAAAAAGAAAAAGAAAAACAGAAATTCTGTTTTTGATCTACGACATTAGCGATTTATGTAACGCTTGCGCAAATAAATTTTTTTTTCTTCATAGAATAATAATGGTGCACAAAAGAAAAAAAAATTTAGAATAGTTTTCCACTAAAATGAATATTTCTTTAAAAATTCAAATTAGTCTCTTTTATTTTAAAAATATAACTTCCATATTCTTTTTTAGTGATTGAATATTTGGAACTAAGGAAAATGTGTATTCATTCCTTTTATAGTTCTCGAATTTTTGTTGCTGAATTTTTTTACAAAGTAGAATAGAGAATTAAAAATGGTTCATTTGCATTAAAATACTCTGAAAGGAAGTAATAGAATATCAATATTTGCCTGCAATATTAATTTATACTTTTTAAAAAGTTATTTTGCCAATCACGGTTTTCTCATTAATATATTTAAAAAGAGTTCTTTTTTTTAAATCTGATAAAGAGTATTTTTGTTCTCTTTATTTGCATGATTTTCGTCGTTAAAAGGATTTTAAGAGCTGGTACTGTTAAAAGGGATTTATTGTTCTATTTTCTTTAAAGTCAACTTTTAATGGAATGAAAAATGATGTTTTTGAAAAAGGTTAATTGAATGGTTTGTTTAAAAAAAATTACAAATGGAATAAAAATTGATTTGAATTATTTAAAATTGTTTCTTTTGACATCTATGTTTTCTTATTATATATTTTGCATTTAGTAATAAAATACTTTAAAATTTTGAATAGTTTTACCATTTTTGTTTATTGTTGTTCTCCAGTCAATTATTTTCTATTTATTTAATCTAGAAACTGTAAACAAAATTTGAACGAAGTATTTATTTAAACTATTCAAAAAGTAAAATGTGGATGGATTTTAATCGAAAACATTATAATGCAATTCTGTTTTTAAAACTCTCTCTCTCATCAAATTCAAATGTACTTATTGACAAATTTAAAACTTTTTTAGAAAATCACACACACACACACACACACACACACACACACACACACACACACACACACACACACACCACACACACACACACACACACACACACACACACACCACACACACACACACACACACACACACACACACACACACACACACACACACACACACACACACACAATGTGTCTAACACATTTAAAAATATATTACTTTTGAAATTTTCAAATATAACCATTCAGACTGGATGTTATGCAAACTTTACTTTTAACAGCATTATGAAAATAAATAAACAAATAAAAATAATAAAATTAAAATAGTTTTTTCATCTGAATTTTTGAGCTAAATAACAAATGGCTCATATTAGTTCTAAAAGGTGACCGACTAAATTCGGAGCCGTGATTTTGAAAAAGCAAATAAATGAATAATTTTTTGATACTTAGTTTCAGGTGAATTAGAATATACATAAATAATTGTCTTAAGAATATTATTACAAGAAAAAGTATTTAATTGCTTCAATAAAAAATGGAGAAAGAATGACCTGTTTTCAAAACATTCTCTTTTTATGAAAAAGGGTTTTATGATATAATATTTTTCTATGTATAGCTAAGACTACTCTACAGAGTCTGAACTAGGATTTTTGAAAAATTCATATTATTTGCAAAGTTAGGGTCTATTAACATATAATAACCGTTTTTTTTTGTTAAAAATTCTCTACTCTGTTATATGTTTTTTTATCTAATGGGGCTGTGCATTGGTATTTTTAACCTTTGGAGACCTAGAACATTCCCCAGGAGCTTGTATCACTTTTTAGAGCGGCACCATATAAGCGATACCAATTGCAGCAACTAATTTTGACGCTCAGCTTCCTCACCAGAGGGAGGCACCTGAGCTCTGACGATGCGAACCTGCACTAGGATTTTAAAATTTTGCCGAGAGCACCGAAGCCAAACAGATACTCCAGGGATCTTTTACAGGCAGCTGTCGATTTTCTGCATCATGAAAATCTACCGACTTGAGCCAGGGTTGAATTAGCAAACTTGGGTGCAGAAGGCCAGCGACAAACCAACCACGCCACCTATCCGGCTAACTCTATTATATTAAAATAGGAAGAAATCCTTTCTTAAATTATGTATTTAAAATATCCTTGTTCACACAGCTCTTGTGTAGAAGAACTATACTAGCTGGCCAAAAGTGTCCGGACACTGCTTAAAAAAGTTGTTCTGGCGAATAACGCAATTTGATACGTAATTGAAAGCTATAAAAGTGTTGGTAGTGGTTTGTCAGATTGTATTTATGCATTTGTGAGGCAATGAGTAAGTCAAAGGAGCTTAGTGAGTTTGATCGTGGCAGTATAGTGGGATGCCACCTATGTGGGAAATCAGTTCGTGAGATTGCGGACATTCTACAGAAGCCTAAATCCACTGAGAGTGATATAATTGTGAAGTGGAAACGTCGAGGCAGTGAAACGGCAGAAAAACGAACCAGTAGGCTGAAAATACTTGGTGAACGCAGCCGCAGAACTCTGAAAAGGGTAGTGAAACAAAATCGCAAGTCCTCGTTGGTGGAAATTTCTCAGGAGTTCCAAAGTTCATCAGGAATTAGTGTTAGCAGCAGGTCTGTCCGTCGAGAGTTTTAAAACTTGGGATTCCATAGTCGTGCAGCCACTCACAAGCCAAACATCACTCCACAGAATGCGAAGCATCAATTGCAATGGTGTAGAGCTCACCGTCATTGGACTGTGGACATGTGGAAAACTGTTCTTTGGAGTGATGAATCTCGCTTTACAGTCTGGTAGTCGGATGGACGCGTCTGGATTTGGCGGATGCCCGGCGAACGTTTCTTTAGTGACTGCATTGTGCCGACTGTTAAGTTTGGTGGTGGAAGCATAATGGTGTGGGGGTGTTTCTCGTTTTTTGGCCTGAGCCCGTTAGTTCCTGTGATTGGAAACATGAACTCTGAGATATATGTGGACATTCTGGACAATGCTGCACTCCCAACTCTATGGTAATATTTCGGGGAAGGCCCATTTCTCTTCCAGCAGGATAACTGCTCCATTCACACATTGAGGCTTGCACAAACGTGGTTTGACGAAATGGATGTTCAAAAACTGGACTGGCCTTCTCAGAGCCCCGATCTAAATCCCATAGAACACCTTTGGGATGAATTAGAGCGCAGATTATGTAGCCAGCCAAATCGACCATCCTCACTGCAAGCACTCACTTCAGCTGTGATGGACGCCTGGAAAGCAATTCCTATGGTCACCTATCAAAAATTGGTGGAAAGTCTTCCCAAACGTGTGTAGACTGTCATCCATGCTAAAGGGAGACCAACACCATATTAATATGTGCCTAAGGACGCTCTAAGTCCATACCACTGGGTGTCTGGATACTTTGGGCCAGATATTGTAGCTATATTATACTAGAATATTATACTAGAAGCCTTTTTCGTGAAAGCAGAAAGTTTTGAAAATATGCTATTTTTTACTTCAATTTTTGCCAAAAAATTGCATTTAAATAATATTTTTTTGTTGTAATATTCTTAAAACAGTTTTGTATGCATATTCTAATTCAAGCGATATTAAATATAATAAAAAATTATCTGTTGTATAATTTTTTAATATCACGCAGTTCCGAACAAGGGGGTAACCTTTAAAAATTTAATTCAAGTTCCGAAAATGTGTTGATTATAGTACTGATAAATCTTACACTCTTAAAGAATTTCGCATGTTATTTAACAAATTTATTTAACATCAGTTATTTAACTAAAATTATATTGGTATGGAGATAGACGTGTCCTGGTTTATTTAATAAGGGTTTTACACAGCGAGTATAACCTCTATAATGGAATTTTGTATTTTAAAATAAAAATTCTGTGCAAATATATACGAAATGAAATGCCTCCAGATTTAAATTGATTGTTATGTTACTACTCAAGTTGATTGCATGTAAACGAAGCATTATCTTCTTCGTTCATATCAACAGTCGAAAATCAGAGATTTCATTCTAAATTTATTTTAATACAAATTGTAAAATATATTTGTTTTAAAATTTCTTAGTTCAAAATGTTGTGGATATAAATAAAAAATATTCGCTAAATATTTTCAATACATCTATCAAGAGCGATGATATTTGGCAATCCAGAGTTTAATGTAAGAATTTTTTGAAAAATAATTACAAACTGATTACGATATTTGACAATGGAATTTCCTATAAATATCGTTTGTATTAATATTTGTCGGTTAATACAGTGATAATATCAAATAAATGGTTATAGAATATTTGTGTGTGTGTCACTTGAAGAGGCAATTGAAATTAAATTCTAAAAAGGGAGAAAAATTGCTTAAGTGAAGGTGTTTTCCATTATGTTCATTTGTTTAGGAACATGTAGTTGAAGATTATTCTCTGTTAAAGGGAAGAAAATATTTTGCGTTCATTCCTACAAAGTAAAAATGTTTTAAAAACCATAAATATTAAATAAAAAGTGGCATTCAACAAGTTATTACTAAGATACTTATAGTTTAAAATTTTCATAGCTTGCAGAATTCTATACTTAAAATTTTTTAATAATTATATGAATCTGAAGTTTTAGAGCTTCTGTAGTAGCTAAGTAGATTTCTTATTCATTTACATACACTATTAAGCAACAAAACTTGGGCCTTCCGCTTTTATTAGTGTCTTAAAAGTAAATTTACCCAGTATATGATCATAAGTCTAAAAATGTAACAAAAGGCTTGAATTTTCAATTCAGTCTCTCTCTCTCTTTTATTTCTCTTAATACTAAGTACATTTAAATCACCTGAATTTAAAATGTAGGAAATAACAACCGCTCGCGAAAAAAATCTATGAGATAATTGTCAAGTGTTGATCGTCTACATGCTTATTATCTTTGTTTGATGTAGTTTAGAAAACTAAATCGCGAATGTGTGGCAACAGTAAAATTTTTGATGATGTTCCAAATTTTGTATTAATAATAAAAAAATGGATTTGAGTTTTTATTCGTGTATTTTAAAGAATTAATAAATACTAAATAACTGGAGAACATAATTATTAAAGTTTTTATTCCATTTAATGCTTTTTGAGTGTTATTTTTGAGATGTTTTAAAGGAATAGATTAAACTGACTATAATCACTTCTTTTGATTTAGAATTCCATAAGGGAGCAATAATGTCATTGTTTGAAACGACAGAGAAGGATTAACAGTAAAAATACAGCAGTACGCAAGTTTTCATAATTATTGGATTCTGTAAAGATTTTAAATATTTGATAAACTACAGTTATCGATTTCATTTGAAAATATTTATCTTACTATTTTATTTATCTCATATTTAAAAGAATCGTTTGCGGTTTTTTTCGAATCTTTTCTTCGCATTTTCTTGAGCAGATTCTATCTACAAATCAATAATAATTGCTTATTTTTTATTAAAAGGTTTATCTCTATCATTTTCAACTTCATTTTAAGAAATTTCAAAGAATGACAAATCTCAATCCCTGCCAAATACCTTTCACAACAAACGATCTGACTTAACAGTAAAAAAGCATTTTGCACTACTCTACAGAAAATGACAAATCAACTACGGAGCGAGGAATTTCGAATAAATATTCGAAGCCGTGAATAAAATACAAATCCTTTTAAATGAAAAAGCAACAGCATACAGTGAAGCTGATAAGCATTGTTATTCGAAAAGGGGAGATAAGCTATTTTGACTATCGATCGGAGGAATGTGACTCCTAAAAGCATTTCCAGTTTTCGATTTGGGAACGAAAATATTCTCTTTCGTAACAGAAACCAGATGAAATGAGAATGCATTTTTGCTGCTCTGACGTCAGAACCTCAGTGGTCAGAATACCGATTGTTTTTATTTAAAAAAGTATACCGCACTATGGGCAGTTTTCAAATCTCCATACAAAAGATAAGATTCTTTTAGCTACTAGAAACTACCTACTATAAATAATAGTATTTTTTTAAGCATCGTGTTTTGAAAAGAGTTGAAAAATATATATTGATCATGCCTTTTTAATATTGTGAATGACAATCTTACGGAAAAAAAATTCAAAGAGTTATTCTGATGCACATCACTTTCATGCATTTATTGTTATGTATTATAAAATATTTGATACAATAAAGGTTTTGAAACCTTAACCCATCTATTATAATTTATGAGTTATTTTAGGTTTGTATTATCGCAACCTGTTTGCGACATTATGTGAAACGAAGCACATGATTGCTAATTCAGCGCATACGACACACGCGAAATTGGAGTTGCCAACTTGGCGAGTTATCTTTAACGTTGGCGAGTGTTGCGATAATACGTAAATACCTTATTTTATTTTTAAAATTATTTTGCAGCATTTGATATACTACAGATTTTCCTTATACTTTTTCAACGACATCTACGAAAATTTCGTGAATAAATTAAGCTTATTATCACAACCTTAAGAATATATTTTTTTATTTCCAATGGCGGATTATACAAGACAACTGCAAACAAAATGAGAAACAGAGAATATTGACAGAAAACAAGGGACAACACAAAGAATAATACAAGAAAAAAAATAAGAAAAGAAACACAAGTTCCAGTATAGTCTATAAATCACACATTTTGTGTCTGACCTCCCAATATCTGCTCCACATGGATCCAGAGCTGAGTGCACGGGAGCGAGCCAAATGAATGGCATCTATTTCTTCATTTGAGTTGCACAGTTTACAAAATGGACTCTGGGCAATGCCTATCATGTTTAGATGCTTGGACAGGCAGTCGTGACCTGTGGCGATTCTAAAATCGGCCACAGCTCTATCTCGTTGCCATTTTGTAATATCAACGAGTTTCCTAAACCACACTTTTTGATTATACTTTTGGTTGAATTTAAATCAGAAGTGTTCTCTGTAATATTTCTTTACGATTCTTTTGGCACTGTAAAAAGGAACCGTATTCTTAGAGGTTTGAAAGATTTTTGTCCCCTTCTTCGCCAAGCAATCGGCATTTTCATTCCCATCGATGCCACAGTACGACGGAATCAATTGCATAGCAATGTCTATATGGCATTGAAGTAAATCGGCAATTAACAGTTGACATTCGAGAATATCCTCTGATAAAGGTGCCTCGATGGAAGATATTGCTTGGAGGGCCACTCTTGAATCGCACAAAATAACTACTTTTGAAACACGATATGTGTGGCAAAGAAGTTGAGATAGAGCAATACGTATAGCTGCAATTTCGGCTTCAAAAGCAGTGCTGTGAATTCCTATTGGTGTATAGAAGGAGACTAGGTTGCAGCAATCTCCAGCATCTGCATTACTGTTATCTGTCAACTTGGAACCATCCGTGTAAACGTATAGCCATTCATTTTTAGGGTATAAGGAATCTCCTGAAGAATATAGAATCAAAGAATATTCATCTGATGAAGAGTTTAATTATCGTCGCACTATAAAGCAACAAGAGGGCTATTGGCAATGAATCTTGCAATTTTAGACATAGGTCAAGTGAAGCGGACGACACGTAAAGTGGCACCCCTTTCTCCTAATTTCCATTCCACACCAACCGAAGGACAGACTTCGACAGATTTAACGTGCAACGGCCTCCTTCTACACCGCTGGTTTTCAGAGGAACAATGCTAGAACTCATGACACGTGAGCCACGAATCTGTGACCTTGGATACCGCTGCCTCGTTGTCATTGGTGAAATCTAAACCTTAAGCAAATTAAAGGACTGTATGTATGAAATGGAGATATACTTTTAATCTGAATTTTAGATGGGCACCTGTAGACAACAGATTTTGAACGCAAATGTCAACATGCTTAAGTGGTTTATTCGAATAATATATAAGGTTTATTCTACTAAGTAAACGCAATGCACTGAAACATACTCATAGTTATTATGATTTTGATCATATAAGAATAATAGCATCGAAGAGATCAGCATTCAGTATATCCGCTTCACAAAAACAATTATTGAGTTTTAACATATTTATCTTCCTTCTGATATACAAATAACATATCTGCCTAATACAGGCAGAAAACTGTTACTAGATTCTTCAATATATGTTAAATACAGGCAGAAAAAAAACTGGTGTCGGATACCTGAATGTATATCCAAGTTTCTGTATCATGCCTATCTACTCAACTTGGCCTTCGGAGACATTTATTTTTCCACGAATTTTTTAAAAATTTATTCACGAATTAGCATTGAATGAATTCATTTTTACCAGCTCTAATACCTCATCCTCGCGAGATCAATGCATTAAATTCCTTATTAGTCCCTCTCAATCACCTCTCAATATTCCAAATTACTGTTGCATACCTGGTGAAGTTCACAAAAGAAAGAGCCAACCAGAGCTGCAGCCCTCTGTTCCCTCTCTTAAAAATGGAACTCATTCATATGTTCCTCTTTTCTGTTTGATTATCTACTCTCCCTACCACTGTTCAGCTGTAGTCTCGTCCTACTGAATATCCAGCTGTTTTTCTCATTGCGTGTTTTACGCACTTTAATATTTTTGATAGTGAATTAATTTTTAAACAACTTAAATTAATTATTTTTTATTTCTTATATTAACTATGATTAGAGAGGTAAAGTTGAATTTTAACTAGGTATCTCTTAATTTTGAGCCTTGGGCCGTGGGCGTGTATACCCAAAGCAAGCAGAAAAAAAGCTATTGCCAGATAATTGAATGCCACTCTATTCAAGTAAATAGATAAAATAAATACAAGTAAAATAAGTTCACAGATAAAATAAATGCCAATTAAGCTACGTGGTATTGAGGTATATTTACATACATAAATAACAATAAAAGATACTGAAACACATTGAATAATTTTGAATTCAGTTCATTATTAAACAATCGCTTTCATATAATTACAGAGAAAAGGTTTCGCAAAACGTTAAAAATGTTCTATATCCCTTCTCGAATGCGATTTTTTTCGAACAGTAAAAAAGTTTCCATTCGCAGGTAATAATAGCTTTTCGGTTTTCATCACATTAGTAAAATTTGAATCAGCTATAGCAGAGTGCGATTCTTTGCAGGGACGTCTTAAGGCATAGACCAACTGGGCTTGGGGCCAGGGCCTCGTTTATTTCTCGACTTTGTCTCAATAATATCATGATCCAGATAATTTTAATGATCAAATATTATTCCCGTACATATTCTCCGAAAAACAGGGAATTTCAAACTGCTTGTCAATTGGCAAAAGAGGTAAGACTGCATTATTATGTGATGACCGTTGTCCATGTCTAGGCCATGGCCTATAATACCATAAGCAATCTGTGACGGATCTATACGGTCTTTTACTAATCTCCTCTACTTTTCAGGTTGAAATTTATTTATTTCAACCAATCTTCACCGAGAGCCAGGCGTGATGTAAATAAGATATATTATATAAGTTCGGTTTTCGCGAGTTCAGAAGTTAAGTGAAAGGCAGAGAGAAGTCAAGTGAATTAAAGATTGAGACGTCAACACGAAGTTGTTGACAATTGTAGATAACCTGATACGTGTGGAGGTACGCGAAGAGAAGTGGTTTGAAAATAGTGAAAATCATTATTACTGAGCGTGGATTCTACTCACTCTTCCAGCCATTAAAAAAGCCGAAGTCGTCACGAAGAAACAGCCGCTGTAGAATATAAGGTCAGTGATTTTGCTTAAGCAATTCGGATTATTCGCACGTGGCGTAGCTGTAATTGTGCGCGTTTAAGCTTTCCTAGATTCAGTTGATATTTTGAATATTCCGCTAGTAGTGATTCCCCGCTTCGTCACTCCACTCTCAATTGTTTTTCTTATTGTATTGTGTGTGTCTAAACTTAATTACTGATAAGCATCAATAAATTTGTTTAAATTACAATTATGTCTTTTGATCATTTAAGTCCGCCTACACATCCAGCAGTATTTTCAGATAGACAGGGAGGTATTAGTATAAGGGGTGGCCTGAGGCCACAACAAATCGTTTAGTCGAAATGCGGCCATCGGTCGAGTTAGTTTGTGACTGGTTTCTTAGAGATTGTGGGTCGTGCACATTCATTTTTTTCAAATTACCGTTTGAATGAATATTTGACAATGTGCATGCTATATATACTGTCTAGTTTTAAAGATCTCAGGTAAGGCCAACTTTTGCATAAGGTTCCAGGGCCTCAAAGAGTTTTAAGACGCCTGGCTCTTTGCATAGAAGGTTGTGCCTTTTCGGTTTTTAAAAATATTGTTTCTCTGTCTCTTCTTCCTTTATATTTATTTAGTAAAAAAAAACCACTTGTATTTAGATACACATTTAAATAGTTGGCTGCCTTAAAATTGTTATTTAAGATTGTTATTTGTGTATTACATATTATTTTTCATTAACAATGCTTAATGAGAATCAGTGAAAATATTACGATTATTTTTAAAGCACTAAAAGTCCAATTTATTAGTACAGATGCCTTTAAATATGATTTCCAGCAACGTTTACTTAGTTGCATAAAGGAGCTCGAAGTCACTCATGATTTTGTACAAGAGATACATTTAAGCTTCTGACAGAACTGACAAAAACACATAAACCGTATTTTATGACAAGCTTTAAGGTTAATAAAAAGAGAGTTTAAATGACTTTTGTATTCCAGAAAAACCAAAATCAATTTTAATTATTAATGTAAACATGAAATTCCGGAATAATTCCTTTCCGTATTTTAGGTTCATAATTTCTTTCACACACACACGAAGCGTGAAATTTAAATTCACAACATTATGAAATTTTCACAATGGTTCCTCTGGCATTGAGCCTCAGAAATAAAAATACCTTTCATAGTCCTTAGTTTTTGAAGGAATGGAAAATGTTATTTTGGATAAAATTATATTCAAATACATTGAAATACGTTTCACGCGAAAGCGCTTAAGACGAAATATCGGTAACAAGAAATAATACAATGGTCTCGAGAAACTACTATGTATTTTCGTGCATTTTTTCTTTTAACACGAAATGAAAATTGCTTAAAACGAAAATATTTCCCTTCTGGTAATGAACAAAATACGAAAAACACTAGCTGCGCAGGAGAGATTTAAGAGGGATAGTTTCAAATGTTTCGTAGAAAGGAGGCCAACTTGGCTTTAAAATACCCTCAAAATAGCCTAGGACACGAGCCAATTTTGTTTATCTAAGCTACTTTCCCCTTCCAACGCTACAAACGCCCCACAAAACATCTCATCTCTTATCAATTGGCTTTGGAACTCAGTGACGAGTGCATCGCAGTGTGAGAAAAAGTCAGTGAGTTTGGTTCCCGTTCTTTTTATATTTTAGAAGAATATTTTTTTTACGAGCACAATGGCAAAAAGCTCAGAGAGAAAGAGAACTTTTATTTCGTTTAAAGTGAAGATGGAGCTTCTTAAGGTTGTTGATCGGAAATAGAAGACGAAAACGGAAATCTGTAAAGATTTTGGTATTGCTAAAATTTGTTTTTCATTTCATTAAGTTCTTGTTTGTGTCTTTGTTTCATTGATTTTTTTTAAATACATAGCAAATAAAACGTTCTCTAATAAACATCAATTTGTTGAATATATGTTTTTTTGCAATATCCTTTAACACGAAAAAATATTTCAGTCTCCTCAATTTCGTGTTAAACGATTTCCACTATAATAATAAAAAAAAATATTTATAGCAGGAGAATCATGATCGCGACTGCTGAAACAGCCCCCCTTCCAAAGCAAGCTCATGCATATAAGTCGTTTAGGCTCTTTGACAGTTAGATTGTCTTTTTTTACTCTTTGATAGTTTAATTGTCTTGTTTCACTTACAAATTTCTCTTCTGTCTCAAAAGTTTGCCGATCCCTGAGCTACCCTATAATCTAATAATTTCAAATGAAAGATTATTCATAATTTAAAGTTCTTATCTAAGCTTACTGTAAAAATCAATGGATTAACTATTAGAGAACAACTTCAATATCGGACGTGAAGTCTCGTGCATCGAACGATCTACATATCTCATTCATACACTTTCACAGTCACTCAAATTCCCGACTTTTTTAAATATTACGTCGTTATTACCAAATCTTAATTAATTAAGGGTAGATTTTCGATATTACGATCGCTTTTAGTCATCCAGTTAATAAGCGCTATGCCCACAGGTTCCATAAAGCGAGAATTACAAAAGATTTCACTGCTTAATTAATTTCACGTCAAATGGGGTATCAGTTAAGCCGTTCAACAGATTTTCGACTGTGGAGCAGCAGCAGCAGATAGTTAGGACTGGAAGCTAAGGCCATAAAACTGATTAAAGCCCTCTTCCGGACTCTCGTTCATAATTGATATTTTTGCGCCATTACTTTTGAAATTTGTTGTTTATAAAATTCGCGATTATTTATGAGCTGTCGGATTAATTTGTCTTTAGCGTGATGAGGAGGGAAGGGAAGAAAAATGTTTGGCTAAATGAAAATTCATCAAAACGTCAATTACCGTCACTTCTTTTCAGTTTCCGGAGCGAGGGATGCTTCCTGAAATAATGATGTAATTCGCCCTTCCCGAGACTTTGTCATAAATAATGCCCAGGAACATCCAACTGGACATCTGAGATGAACAGTGGTATGGAGGCATGGAATAATGGAAAATGTATAAATAGAATAACTGTGCTGTACCTTTCCATTGAAGATGTTTCTAAGAATATTTGTAATGTTTGATGCCTGCTTGCTATATATTAATGGTCTTCAAACTGTGTTCCGCGGAACCCTTAGGGTTCCACGAGTCACAATAAAAAAATTGAAAAGAAACTTATAAATGAGTAGGAAAAATGGATTTTCGTTCTCTAAAATGTTTATATACCTACAAGAATTTAAAGCTCATCCCTGTCATTAAAAAACTGAAAATTTTATTCTTACATAAGAACTTTATTTTGCAATACTTTTGAAACTTTTATTATAATATAATAAAAGAATATATTAAAGCTTTTTATCTTTATATAAATATATATCTTATTAGATTGTGTTTTATTGTTTACTATCCTGAGTTCCACAAGATAATCTTCTCGTTTGTACAATGTCTTGCAGAACTAAATAGTTTTCTAATGGAAAATGCACCTTTTTATATTAGTTGAAAATCACTTACAACATTTCAACAAGTTCGATGTTAAAAATCTAAATTTAAGGAAGGACAGATCCTAAATTTTATGTTGCAAATTCATACAAAATACACAGTACTCACATTCCTATAAACATTTTAATGCCATTCAGAACAATGTGTATTAACGAAAAATATTTCTCAACGAGAGTGGCTACAAAAACAAAGTATAAAAAATGAAACTCAGAATATATAATGCGATTTCAGTTATTCTCTATAGACCTAGACTTCGACCATTATCTATGGTAGTCTAGTGGTCATGGTTACGGTTTCATGGTTGACTTGTCATGAGTTCAAGCTTTGGTGTCACTGAAGACCCGCCGTGTAAAGAGTCTAATTGAACTGAACTCAGTGGCGCAACAGCCTATACCAACCAAGGCTTACTGTACCCATCTCAGTTTACGTGACCTTAGGCGTTGAGGTGGTGTTGACAGCTTATTGGAGCACATGATCTCGGATGAGATCTTAATATCCTATCAGTGAATTTGGTGGCTAGCATTGTTCCATTAATTGCCCTTTTTTAATTAAAGTATATTCAAAAATTATTGGATTGCCATGGGGAGTGAACAATAAATGGAAAGCGTAAAAATAAATCTAGAAGTAGTAAGACCAGTAGGATCGTCGCAAGCCAAGCCGTTGCCCTACGAGTAGGATCCCGACGCCGGCTGGCGGAATCGGGGAGGGGGAGGTACATATGCAGATGTTTCGGTCAAGTGATCAGTCCGACGCAGGCTTGGTACTCATTTATAGACCCACTGAAGAGACGAAAGGCTGAGTAAACCTTGCCCAGTCTGGGATATAAACCCAGGACCTGTGGTGTTGAAGCGCTATACACTTCCACTCAGCCACTGGACTTCGTGTAGAGAAGCTGATGTATGTTAAATCTGTCGAGGCTCAAAATCCTCTCGTTGGCATGGTGTGGTGAGGTAGTTTGGAGAGGGGTGTCCGCTCAGGTGTCGCTTTCGTTACTTGAACGAGATAACGAGATTCACAATTGCGAGGTCCGTCGCTTATATTCCTCGTATTGATTTACAGTGCAACGTTCAATCATAACACCCACTCACTTGGAAATGGGTGAAAAGTGTAAAAAAAAATGCCTTATTTTAGATTGAAATTTTTAATGTTTTTAGGATTTCAAAATGTTTTGCTGAGGGTAGCTGAGTTATCATGGTGATGAATTCATTGCTATGGTTTTCGAGCTTTGGGTTCAAGTCCTTATGCCCCTAAAGAACAGTCATGTAGAGGGGTTGAAGCACTAAATGTCGTTCTCATCACCTGGCCGAGAATCACAAATACAAGGTTGGTCGTCAATATCCCTTATCCTTTCAAGTGCGACGTTATTACACAATACATCATTATGATTGATGTATATTTAATATTATAGTGCAAAAGGGAACTCGTGGGTATTTTGCCTTCAGTTGCTTCGAATCTATATTCATTATCGTAATTGAACACATCTTATTATTCCAGTTAGACGTAATTTGATTTTGTTTTACTGAAAGATTTATTTTTTATAGACATCTTTAAAAAATAATTGCGAAGTTCTACTGAAAACAATAATAATTATTAAACTTTTAACGAGTTAATATGTCAAATATATTAAAATTTGGTGTAGACTGAATATCCAGTTCAATGCGTATTATACTATTGGCAAATTCGCCAAATCTAAAAACGTTGTCAAATGCTGCAATCGATACTAATCGAAACCATTCGAACACAGTAGGGAATGGTTTTCCTTTATTGCCTGCTTACCGTGGCATTTGGCGACATATTTGGATATGGTTAAATTGGTCGACGATATAATACTTAAATGCGGTAAAATGTGTAAAAGTGCTGATGAAGTAGAAAATTTGGCTTATAAGCGTCGACTGAGAACATGTCCAATTGGAATGAAAATTCTATTTTTTGTTTTGTTTTGAGGGATTTACAGGGTATTATGTGCATCGCTTTTCTTCAGTTTGCTGTTGTTAATTTTTATATAAGGTTAAAATAGTATATTGGTCTCAGAAACTATGATGCCGAATGTTCTCCCTCTCCAGGATAATGCAAAATCCCATATAGTTGTATAAAAATATCCTCAACGAAAATTAAAGAAATTTCACTAGAATACACTCGAAAGTCCTGTAGTCCGCAGTGAGCATTTTGAAACAACCGTTTGCTTGGACCCGCTAAAAGAATTATAAGGAGGAGATGGATTTTCATTAATTGAAAGGAAAATTTGAGCTTAATTTTTTCACATTCAACTGGATTTTATTATAAAGGAATAAAAAAGCATTTAATACATTGGAAAAATTGTATCGACCCTTTAAGGAGGATGTACAGAATAACATTGGTGTAATTTAGGTAAGTAATTGTTAAACAAAGTTTTTATTAAAATAGTTTCGTTTATATATGATTTTCTTGCATAAAAAATATGCAGCAAATAATGTATTACTTTGATCATTTTGTAAATTAAAGCTAAGTACACAAAAGTTAAATTGAATCAGGTAGATTGTAGTATAAATTGAATTTTTTTTTCTTTGAAATTTTTTTTTTATTCTGAATATATATGGATTATGAAGTGGGAAATTATATAAATATATCAATATATAATTAAATATCAGTGGATTGAGTTTGTAATCAAACAATATATGAATAGTTTTAGCAATTACAAAATAGTTCAAAAATGCTGAAATTATTTTTAAAATTGGAGTTTTTTGACAGAATTTACAAAATATTATACATTTCTCATGGTATGGATATAAAAAATGGCGGTTAAATTGAACGATAAGTAATGTTTTGAATAGATGCAAGAATAATTTTATATCTATCAGAAAAAAATAGTTACGAAGCCTAGTTTTTTTAGTTATGCTTCCTCAAAGCTGCATTGGAAAATGGCCATACTTCAATTTATTCTACACTCCATTTTAATAAACTCTAGTAAATGAAGCTAAGCCTTTTTAATGAAAGCAATTGCTGGAAATTAAATAAAAGAAGATGGAAATTTTCTGCATATAGCGAATGATATATCGAATTGCTAGACATAAAATTATAATGTAATTTCATATTTAAACTCTGAAGCATATATCTGCAATATTGCTTAGTCTCTATTCCAAATGAATAGCTTTAATCCGATTAGAAACTCTAAGCAAATATTAGAATATTCGTTACTTCTAATATTTGACTTTGGATATAACCATCATTTAGACGGGACATATAATTGCTATGTATATAAAGATTTTCATATGTATGATGTTGACATAAAGAGTGTTAATTTGTCTGTATTCTGATTTTATTGAAAAGGTAATGTAACATTATTTTATTTGATTAATATTTAAAATCTTCATATTGAAATATAATGTATTCCAAAAACATAGATGGTTAAATTCGTGTATTAAATTTGTAGTTGGGGGTACTAGTGAAGATCTGAAAAAGGCAATTGTTATGAAAGGTTTCTCGAATTTAAATTTAATAGGTAGCTCCTTAAAATAAACTATGCCAAATATGTGCTTAGATTTATTCAAAGCAAGTAATGGCAAAAGAAAATTTCCTAGACTTTTTACTGTTTATAGCTGGTGTTGTCTTGTGAAGAAAAGAATGTATTTGTAAACTTCTATTTATTTCTAAATTTGATGTTTTTTTCATTTTAGTTTTTCTCTTTCTCTTTTAGTTAAAATTTTACCGTGTTTGTGTTTTAGCATTTATTCTATTCATGCAAGGTGATTGTAATTAAAGTTTTAGCTACAATGTAAAAAAGGACCCTGCTCAGAATGACTTCAAATTTAAACAATATGTGTAGAAGTTTCAAAAAGAAAGTTAACAAGATCTCTGATGGATGTGCAAATTATCCGTTTGAATAAAAATTATAGTTTTTTAAAAAAAACTAAAAAACACGCTTTTATAGTGAATCGAACTAAAAATTAAAAAAAAAAACTAATTCTTAATATAAGAATAAAATTATTAACGAGAAATTTAATGCCATTGAGGTGAAAGCGTGCGGTGCTCTATATTAATTGTTTTAATTTATAACTAGTTCTATTTCGAAGTGCTGAATTAGTTGTAAAGCCCCCCACGCTTTCACCACAAGGACCTTACATTTCACGTTAATCTTTTTATTCTTAGATTAAGAATTATTTTTTTGCTTTTTAGTTCGATTCACTATAAAAGCGTGTTTTTTAGTTTTTTTAAAACTAATTTATTTTTCATTTTTTAGTTCGATCTACAATTAAAGCGTGTTTTTTTTTGGTTTTTTAAACTATCATTTATTCATTGTTGAATTTATCCTTGAGTTTGATATTTTGAGCCGGAATTGCAGGGCTGCTGGAATTAGTCTTGCTTTTCAATGGATATCAGTTAACGGGTCTGAAGGGTATTTATTAACTCCATTTACGGGGCCTCGGATGAGTCCCGTATTGTTATATTTCAAAGATTCCGTCTCTATAAATACAGGTCAAGCTAATGAAAGTGTGTTAAGAAAAAAAAGTTCGAATTAAAAACAAAATTCTAACATACGAAGTTTTTATAACAGACTAAAAAGTGTAAAATTCTTCTTTTTTCACATTTTTATGCATTGTCACCCACTTCTGAGCTATGATACAAATTTCAAGTCTCTAGCTCATCGGGAAGTCACAATTTAAAATCAATTACAAAATTCCACACGGACAGACATACAAGAGAAAGCGAGTTAATAAAAACATCGTAATATTAAGTGTCAATCGTATTATCACTTCTCTAAACGTATTGCTTTATAAAAACAAAAAAAAAAATATTTAACAGTTAGAACATAAATTATTTTTTTTCACATGCACTGGTCTTTTTTTATTTCCATTTTCAGAAAAACCTAGACAATTGTTTATATTATGGAAAGAAATTGATGATGCAAACATTTTCACTTTTATAGGGTTGAAACGTAATCTTTTAGTCACCAAATCTGGAAATAGGATCTAAAAATAGTCGCCAAATCTGCAAATGGTTTAATCGCCAAATCTTGAAATGATATATGGAATTAGTTGCCAAATCTGGAAACGGTATAATGAATTAGTCGCCAAATCTGAAAATCCTTATTCCTGAGGATTCTGATCGGGACAATGGAACAAAATTATGAAATTATTGTATTGTCATCGGTCCTTGACAAGTGTGCAAAATTTTGAATTAATCTGACCTTTTGAAGTGGTTAAAAATCGAGTTCAAAGATTCCGTTACTGCAAGTGAAACTTATAAAAGCGTTTTAAAAATCCATCTGAGGACAACGACGAAACCATCATACCAAAGTTGCCGGTAGGTGGAGGGTCTCCAGTAATATGACTAAATCCCAGAAGCTTGTTGTGCTTCGAAGACAATATTTTGTGCGATTGAAATAAGTGTGAACGGCATTTGCTTTTAAAGAAATATCCTTCAGATGAAATTCATTAGCAACTGCTAGAAGTGTATGGTGCAAGTGTTATATCACGAAGACAGGAGAGCTTTTGGTGCACGGAATGTGATAAAGGCAGAACAAATGGGTGAGATGAAGAAAGAGCTTTTTAAGTGGGAGATATTGTAACACTCTCCTTATAGTTCTGACCTCTCTCCAAGTGATTTCTATTGAATCAACTTAAAATGATTACAAGTAGAAAATATCAACAAATTACTTTTGTTAATTAAATTTCAGAAATGACTACCCGATATGCAGATAAGACAAGCTAAAGGGTATGAATCAGTTTTGTACTTATCTGAGAGGGATGCAAACGATTGGTCTTGACAGTTCAAAAACCTCTACAATCTTAAATACAAAAATACTACCACAATTTAGCTTTGTCCCAAATCAATGTGGTAATATCTCGTCCACAATCAGCTGCAATCCTCTCCATTCCTGTATATGATCTTTCTCGCTGACTATTTATATTCTATTTCGTAGTGATATTCATTCGCGTAGTTGAGTTCGCTCAAAGTGCCAGTTTGGGTGAACGGAACAGAATCCAAGTTAGAGAGGACAGAGCTCCCGGATAGCCCATTGTTACAGTGTATTTGAAAACAATGAAGCAAAACAAAAAAACTCTCAGACATAAATTATTTTTTTCTCAAGTATCAAATTTAAGTATTGTGCCAATGAGGAATTCATGCTTATCACAAACAAGAGTATAATTTTAATATAAACACTAAACAGTACGTTTCTACTGAATTGCGTGATATGGGAATGTTTACTCTTGCGAGCGGATATTTTGTCTTTTTGAATTTTTTTCTGTTCCATTCTTTTGCTTCAATATTATGAACAAAAACTTTTGTTTGTTTCGGATTAAGTACAGCAGATGTGGAATAGAAAACACGACCTATTATTTGAAATCATAATACTCTCTTTCATTAACTCTTTCAACAAATACAAAAAAAAAAGAGTATCTTTTTTTTTAAAAAAAAGAACAATTGTTTGATCATTTTGTTCTTTTGTTTCAAAGGAACAAAGGTTGATACAGATCAAGTATTTTTTTCGGAAAAACTTCTTTTACAAACACGAAATCAGTTATTTATTAAAAATGTTTTCAACTGTAGTTATTTTGAAATATCGGGAAAGAGAGAGAGAGAGAGAGAGCTCGGAAATAGTATTAACACAGAGTATTTTTTTCTGAAAATTTTTGCAAAGCACAATCCATCTCTGAACATGAGATCTGTGTAACTATTGCTAGAAATTAAATTAATTATTAAACCGATGCGTAAACGTCTAGATAAAAGATACTATTAACACTTTTTAATACATATAACCAAGGATTACATAATCCTAATTTATTTATATCCTCCTCATATGATTAGGATTCAAAATTAAGAGGTTCTGTTAAGGATTTATCTTCAAAGTTGTTTTTAGGAAGGATTCATCTTGGTTCTGAAGTTTTCCTGATTATATAATCGTCCATCTTTATTAGAAGATTTGTAGCGTTTCGTTGTATGCAACTTTACTACAACAATAAACTATAGCTCAAAAAATTCTATCTTCTTCTTCAAGTCATTGAAAAGATTCATTCAAAATGACTGTAAATTAATAATGAGAAATTTAAAAAAATCATTTTATTGGCTATAGTCCTGCTTTGTAAGAGATTTCAGTCACAGTTTAGTCACGAAAAATAACTTGATGTTAATACTTATATGTCGTTACTATCAATTATGCTAATTGGAGAAATTCAGAATAAATATCAGATACTCGTATATAAACATAGTAATATTTATTTTCGAATAGAAGCCTTCTGTTCAAAGTAAAGTAATTCATTTTGCTGGCAAGAGTATAACAATAGAAAAAAATCAACCAATTAAATAAAAAGTAATTGAAGTCAAATATTGTCAGTCTCACGCATGAAATAATTTTATGGTTACATTATTATGCTAATATTTTATGGGACACGACTTTTATTTACTCCAGAATCTGTTACTAAATACAATGCGTGATTATGATAAACCCGACCAAATTTCCTGGTTAGTTTTTAGCGCAACTTTTGAATTTACTTTAATTTTACCAATAGAAAAAGAATTCAATGTAATTTTCAAGTTATACAAGTGTCAGGTATCCACAATGTTTCATGTGAAGTCAATTTTGGAAATGAGTGCTCATCGTTTATTGACAAAGGGAGGACCATTTAGTCACAATAACTTAAAAATACATCAGAAATTGTAAGAAGGGGTTCTTAAGGGTCTTTCGTTTGGATCTTGGGGTTACTAATCACAACTAAATGACATGGATAACATCAAAGTTTGTATCTCTCTCTTGGAATTCCCCATCACTCATTGAGGGAACTTAGAAGTATACTTCTAATCATTATGCAGAATGCATAAAATGTTGTTCACGACGATTTTTACGGGAGCTAAGACTTGAATTGAGTACTCGATACTAACATTGCTATTTAAGATCACGACTTTCTTTACTCAGTTTCCACGGTTTCCAGAGGGAAAAAAGTGCTTTTTTATTGCAACGTCTATGATTTAAGCCTGATATGTGCAAGCACTTTATAACGCAAAAAGCGACACACCAAGCAGGAATCATATGAATAGTAAGAAATTGGGTAAGGGCATATCTTACTACAAAAAATGCAAAAGATTAACTTTTGGTGAAACACTAACGACTAGCAGGAGTTTTGAACGTTGCTATGCAGCACCTGGATGATGTATAAAACACAGAATATTCAATACTAAGACATAGATTCCCTGTGAATTCCCCGTCAGACACTTTTGAAGTAGTACAACGCCGATTGAACATGGAATCTCACGGACAAAAGTAGAATAGTTTTTCCGATGAGTCTCACATCAAATTGAACCCTGATGACCAGTAAAGGCATGCCTGGAGACGTCCAGGACAGTGCTAGGAAACGCTCCTGACTGACTACCATCCCACAACCCGACAGTCAGGATTTATTATCATTTGTGAAACATTTCAGCACGGTGGCTCATCGACGAGATTCTGCTTCCCTTAGTACTGCTTTTATTTTTGCAACACATGCCTTTACATTTCACCAGGTTAATACTCTACCTTACACGTCAAGCCTTTCCATTGCTCATCTTCGTTCTTCTCCAATACTTTGAATGGATCTGTCATCAGACTGCTTCTCGATACAATTCTCGTTTCGGCTCTAATGAGCAGATATCTCTGTGCCTCCCTTGATTACACCGATCACAAATCGGAACGTGTATGACAAGTAATAATTCTGTAGTATGGCATTTGTCAACTCAACGACTCAATGCCACCAGTGCCAAAAGTGATTTATGCATTTTTGTTTTTTATACTCTTGAAACTGCATTTTCTGAATAAAAAACTCGAATTCTATGATACTATACTATTCATGGGTTTAAATTACTATGTTCCAGCATTAAAATTCACTGAATAAACCCCAGAAGGTTTCCACACCTTCTGCAAAGCTCAGACACAACTATTATTGTCTAAAAATACTAGTAATGTTAAAGATTATCCACACGCAACCTCTCTTCCTCTTTAACTACCGAAGTAATACTGACTCAATTCTAGTAAGAGACTGCTATTTATAGTCTGCGTGGCTGCCTTATAGCTCTTTCTCAAAAAATTCGCTTACGTCATAGTTAGTGATACTAATAGATTTCTTCAAACATTTACCGAAGCATCCATATGACAGCCAAATCGCCAAGTTTGTCTCCAAAAATATACCAACTTGGCGGTATCGCCAATATTTTTCAAAAATTCCATTGAAAGGCTATAAAATGTAAGGAACTGCATTACTCTTGAATATTACAGTTTACCATAAAATAAATGCAACAGAAAGTAATATTAATGTATTAAACATCCAGATATAAATTATTTACATTATTTTAAGATGAAATTAAGCAAAATTTTGTTACAATATGCATTCTGTTTACTGATTTTGCCATTTGGATAACTTCTTGATGCGTCATTTTTTGTTATGTAGTGTTATGTTTATTCTTAATAATATTGATATTTTCATCTGAATGGCATACAATTGTTAATGTCGTAGCATGACTGTTAGAAGAGAACCAGAAAAAAGTTGTTGGGGGGGGGCACTTAGTATTCAAACCACATAACACCATTTTGAAACGCTAATTTACATGTGAAGATAGGTGTGACGTGAGAAAGGCACTAAGAGACTACCGTGTTCTACAAATAACCCTTATACTGACTGCTGTGATATGGTAAGAATTTTAATGGCATGTAGAACAATGCTTGAGGACACTTTAGACAATATTTTGCTGGCAATAATTTACTGAGATAAAAGCAATGTTTCGATTTCAGTAGTGACTATTTTAAATTTAAATTCCATAATAACCTTACTGCCACTTTCAGATGTTTGCATAAATCTGGTTAAAAAGTTTTATGGGCATACTTTTTATACTGAAGCATTTTTTGTTCTCTGAATTTTAACAAATTCAAACTAAATGTTTCTGCAGCAATTTGATGCCTTATAAATCCAGTAATAAAACATGTGCGATTCATGCATTTTTTAAATACATGATTGTACTATTACCTATTCTCTTTCGATATAAATCTGGTAAAAATAAAACAACTTATACATTTCGCTTTTAGAAGCTGATCTCTGGCAGTAAATCGCTGAGTAAATTTTGTTTACTAGATGTGTTGAGAATATATTGGTTGAGAAAATTATAGTTGATACTTCTATATAATCATAGGATATTAATAAACGTAGCCTAAATTCGGAATTAGAGATATATAGAGTAGCACATTTACCTTTCTTATGAGGTTTTACTTTCCATCTATTAAGCAGACAAAAACGAATTAAATTGACTGGGGAGGAGGAAGGGGAGTAACCCCTGTCCACCTAACTGCGGACCAATCCCCATTGTACAAATTATACAACTGTTTATACTCATTGTTCAAATTGTAAAACTGTAATGAACATGTATTATGTAGTTCTAAAGTATTGGAAGCCCAAAATAAATTTCTTTTAAAAACTATCCTGGCGCCATCTGTTGAAGCTCATCTTAAGTACGTCAGAAATTTATTGCAGCATCACGAAAAACATTTTTATACATTGAGAGAAAACTATTTTAAAGAAGCTATCTGTCGCGTAGCTAAGCAACTGCGTTGTTCTAAATTAAACCAAATAACTGTGTAGATACTACATAAATTAACAATTTTTTCTGCAATTACAAATAGCATTAATATTTACACCTTTTCGATATTTAATTATTAAATTTTTGTATCTGAAAGCAATTTTATAGTCTAAGTCAGTGGTCTTCAAACTGTGTTCCGTGGAACCCTAGAGTTCCAGAAGTTCACCACAGGGGTTCCACAAGTCACAGTAAAAAGTCGAAAAGAAAATTATAAATGTATATAAAAAATGGATTCACGTTTTCTGTGAGAAAAGTATGAATAACCACAAGTATTTAAAACTCATACCAATTATTTAAAAAAAATGAAAATTTTATCTATACATAGTAATTTTATTTCGAAATATTTTTTTAACATTTATTATATTATAATAAAAGAATACTAAAACGTTTTTCTTTATATATACCAGATTGTAAATATTCTATTGTTTACTACACTTGGGTTCCACGAGATAATTTTACCTGTATGTCCATTAATACAATATTTTGCAAAACTAAATAGTTTTCTATTAGAAAATACACCTTTTTTCATTTGTAAGGGGTGGGGGAACACTTATAAAGAAAGAGAGGGAATAATTTATCTGCATATCAGCAGATTCGACATTAAAATCTAAATTTAAGAAAAAATAGCATCTAAGTTTTAGATTGCAAATTCTCTCATGAAAAATACACAGGATTTCTATCACAGCTATAAGCTTTTTTAATGTTATTCAGAAAAATGTATTTACGTAAAAAAATACTTTTAAACGTGAAAGTATTTACGTAAAAAATATTTTTAAACGTGAATGGCTACAAAAACAAAATATAAAAAAAGATTAAACTTAGAATAGGAAATGTGACTACAAATAATTTTAATAGACTTCGACAGTTTGTGTAAAAAAAAAAGCACATATCCCAGTTACTAAATATAATGCATGAGTAGGTGACACCTGTTGCATAAATTAATGCTATTAAAGAGAAAAACTTATTAAAATTACATTAATTTTTTATTTACAAATTTTTAATGGTCTTTACATAAAGTATCTATAACATGTTCTACTACCCTCCTGACTGCCCTCTGTATCTTAAAGGAGAGGCTATGAATTTTGTTCATCTGACAGTTTGTGTTTCCCTGGCCCCAACACAAGTTTTAATTTTTCTTCTGCAACTTTTTTGCAAAGGCAAGTTTGTATTGGGCTCCTAGCAGGGAAATGCCATACACGGCCTATTCCCCGACGTAATATATATATGAAAAATGTTGATATACTTTAAGTATTACGTTAAGACAAATTCTTTCTAAATTAGTGGAATGGAGTTTCCTCAGAACATCTAATAATTCTAAAGGGTCCATGAGACGAAAAAGTTTAAAGACCACGGTTCTATTTATTTGAAGTGGCACGTATTCGGAGGACAGAACCTGATACCTATGGACCACTAGACAAAATCATAGGTAACGGGCCACAAGACAAAAGTCATCACCTCTGTCCGAAGGCTGTTACTGGCTTATGTAGATACTACCGCTACAATACTTCCCCACCAGTGAGTCGATGGATAGGTGAACGAATGATACATTGGTTATGGCGAGAGTGTGAGTGGGTGCTGCGTCAAGTGAGATTGATGGTTTTGGTTGCTGCGTCAAGTGGGACTGACAACTTTTGGCTGCTCTTTTTGCGGGTAGATGACACCACGACAGATCAGAAGGTTGCCATTTACTTAATTCGATCAGGCTCACGTATTCGGAGGACAGAAGCCGGTACCTATGCATCCGTAGCCAAATACCATACCTGCCAAACCTTTCAACGAATGCAAAGCATATGTAGACTATCATATTCAGGTATTCTTAACCTGTTAACTGAAGCGCTCCAGTTTAAGAGCGTGCAATTATGTGTGTCATGGAAATCGAGCGATGACCAGAATACTCGTCAATCACAGAGTAATTTAAGCTGTTTAAATATTGGAAATATTTTATAAAATTGCCAATTTTATTACTAATACTTATTTATTTTTAATATATATGTATACTAGAAAAAGGCAACCAACCGTACGTTTTTACAGATATCAATGAATTTTAGTGACCGTCAAAATTTCCGGACTGAGAGACCTAAATACACACTAATTTACTTCCTTCTTTACTGACAAAATAATTTCTACCTGTCTTAACACTAAAGAAGTTCTTGAGTAGGTGCTGAAGGGTTGATCACAGTCTTCTTACCAGAAAGCATCCTCAACTTTCTCACTTCAGTTAAATAACTATTTCTTAAGCAGCATGGCATTGGGTCATTATTCTTATGTCAGCACAGGGTTCTAACATCAAACAATTGGCATTTACACCACTCGGTATCTAGGTAACTTTGGGTCAGCAACTATCAATGGGCTCAGTGCTTGGTCGGCGACACGCATTTATCCCATGACTGACCGTACCTGAGGGAGCCCTAATATGAATCAACTTTCCAACTTTTGCCTTTGCTCCTTTTAGGATAACATCTAAAAAAACTTTATCATGGTACATAAATTAATTCGTTATGTGAGCTTGTGCGCTGTTTCGGCCAACGCATACGGGAAGCATGAATTCATCTTAAATTTTTCATATTTTTTAATTATTTTTTTTACTCCGGCCTGGCTTTAAAATATTCTACACATCTTAAAATTTGAGAATATGTTTTGATCTTCTCAAAAATTACAATTTAAACAGACAATGGTCACTACTTTTTACACATGACGAGTATACTCGTCAATACGCAAAATCCTGCAACTTCTCCATGACGAGGAAACTCGTCAATCACAGTTAACTGGTAAAGCATTGGAGATAGGAAGCGACAATTCCTGAATGCACAGTGGAATGTATTGCAAGATGATATTGGAATCTTTATCACTTTTTGTATTGATGTATAGTAGCCGCTCTCCCACACTCTCCTAATTGATTACTGATAATACATTTTATGTGCGATTGTAGCTATCAGGGCTCCCACGACTTTCATTGTATGCATTCAAATATATAATCGTATTACCTCCGTACAGTTTTACATTTTAAAAGAAAACAAGACCTTTTATTGCATTGTGCTTCTTTTTTTTGCACAAAATAATATATATTTACATCTTAAGTTCAGAACATAATTTATACGTATTCGTTAAATTTTTCACCAACTCACCAGCCGTAATGGGTGTATGCTTCTGTAAAGTAATAGGCCAGTAGTTCCAATCCCTTTACACTCTTATACGAAAATTCACATTGAATGTTATTAAATGGTTACATTATATTCAGAGTTTCTCCTTCATCTTATACATAAATCTGAATATTTGTTTATTTGTTTGGGACTTATATAAATCCTCACCTCGTTGATCATAACGTTATGCTGTGATATACAGCCAATACTGCGGGAAACCGCTCCCACATATTTAAACAATGATCACTGCATTTGGCGAGATCTATTGATTTTGCTACGTTAAAGAACGGATTTTACGAAATTTGACTCCCAAAGACAGATTGTTGAGAGGGGGTGGGGGTTATTGGCTAATATTCCCGTTTTTGCATTATTATATGTACAAACTGGAAATATTAAAAAAGTGCATTATGTTAAATGCGAAATAATCACAGTTAAACTGTGTGTCACTCTTACTGAATTAATGTTACTACATTATATAGGTTGTTGCCAAATTTAAAGGTCAAATTCAGAGGGGAGATAGTAGGCAGCATGAGGATGACAAATTACCATAAAACCTGGGGTCGCAAACCACGTCTAGTCGGTGAAAATCGCAATAATAGTAGTCGTTGGGAGAACGATCAACCAGGTGAGGGAAATGGCCAAAAGCATACATTGGGGCGCTGGGGCAGGGTTGAAGAAACCTGCACCTATAGAAATTCTCCACTTCTCTCGGAGCTGCTGCAGGAAGTAACGGCCACGGTGCATCAGAGCTTGTTGTTAATGCATGGTGGTGCACCAGCACGTTTTTCGATTTTGGTGTGTAACCGACTCCATGCTATATATCCGGGAGGTAAATTGGATACTGCATACTTGTTGCTTGACCTCCATGCTTCCCAGACCTCAATCCCTTGCATTTCTCTTTCTGGGGCCTTCTTGTAATCGCCTGTGTTTGAATCGCTGGTTGCTACAATGCAGAATTTACTAAACATATCTTCGTCGCTTCAGCTGACATTGCCAGTACATCTGATTTGTTTGAAAGCATCCGACAATCCTTTGTCTGTCGATGTCGGCTGTACTATGACATACGCGACCACAACTTTGAACGATCCCTGTGACAATCAATTGTCGTTCCATATCTGACTTCGAATTGCGCGTATTGTAAACATGTTTTGCGTCTAATAAATATATTTCTTACCTCTTCTTGCACCTTTCATTTCACTCGATATTACACCCTTCATAACTGTTTTGCGAATTACTCCGACTAAATATGGTTTGAGACCCAAAGTTCTATTTTAATTTGTCGTCCTCTCATGCTGCCTACTATCACCCCTCTGAATTTTTGTCCGTCGAATTCGGCAATACCCTGTATATTATCAAATAGGAAGTTCAATTTACAAATGCATATCACGGAGAAAAATTGTGACAAAATTTCATTTTGAACGCAGTATGTCTCGAAATAAGTCGAACATTATTTCGTGTAAAAGGCCTATTAAAATGTATCTGATTAATTTACTTTAAAATATAAAAATTTCCTCCTCATACGTACTTAACAATGCTTTTGAATGAATGTAGCAATATGATAATAAGAAATGCATTTTGTAATTCTGCATTTAACGCATATTTCCTCATAAATTCGATTATTATTATTACATAAGCTCCAAATAATTGGAACGGTGACTTTTTCCGTATTTATCTTGTTTTTAAAACCTGAAACAATACACCATTCTATTCTTTTGTTTTCTCGAAAAATTTATTTTTTTTGTCGTATGAATGAATTTCTATGTAATGGTACATTGATTCAGGCTCAAATAGTAAATATAAATGACCTTCACATCAGTATAGAATTTTACATATATATAAACGCTACAAGAATTCAATACAATTAATATCAAAGTAGAAAACGACCTCCCAAAAGAAAATGTTTAACATAATCTTCTTATTAACTTTATGGGCGACTGTACAAGCTGGACTTCCGATGGGAAACGTCCCAGAAACGCCTGATGGTGAAGTATTGGGATTCGAAGAAACTGCCTACCCATGTTTCACGGCAATGGTATGCCTTCATAAAAGTAAGTAAGTCTTACTTTGTTTGCTAGAAATATTTAATTTTTATATTAAGTAATGATACTTTTTGGTATAAAAGCTCTGTATATTCTAGAGAGTCACTGAGATATTTAACTAAAATTCCTAGGATATAATAATTTTATTTATGGTTTAAGTGATTATATATATGAAGATTATATATATATATATATATATATAACTGTCTTGAATTCAGATCTTGTTGGTAGGCCAGTGCTTCTCAAACTTTGAATATTTACAACCCAATAATCAACCAAAATTTTCCTCTCGCCCCCCTCTATACAATAGCAATGTATTGAATTCAATTATACTATACTTTGATGCTAAAGCCTGAATACGACTTAAACCTCTTAAGTGCTACCACCATATATAAACATCTTATTCAGCCAAAACGTTCGTGTATATACGTCTTTCCGAAGTACGATCTTTTCTGTGCACTTCTATCCATAAAATTATTCCGAAGGCTATGGAATGCAATAAAAGGACCTTGACAGTATGTCCCGTGACATTGGGAACGAATTGTGTAATTTTTAATCGGCAGTTAAGGGATTAATTATAAACAGAACATATTATCAAGACAAGAGTTAATTTTTGTATATAATTTTATATATGGCAAGACCGTGGGGTCACACACACTGATAGTTATTAAACTTGTTCTTAACTTAGTATTGTTAAATTAATTATCAAATACATTGTGTATTGATACATTTATAAGTGTATTATATCAGTGTAAATGCGCATTTTATTTTTTATTATGTCGGAATGTATTTTGTTAACTTCCAGGAAATTAGAAATTTTTAAAAATAATCTTTAATTTTAGACTATTCTATATGCTTGCCCCCACCTCTCGTAGAGTTATCACGCCCCCCCCCTTCCCAAAGGGGGCACGGCCCATAGTTTGAGAAACGCTGCAGTAGGTTGAATGGATTGGTTATTAATGTTTGTTCTCTGAAACAACACAGTCTGCTCGATACGAACTTCGTAGTTTTAAACCACGATCGTATTTGGAGTAAATGTTTTTTTCGTTGCATTACAAAGCAACACGAGGGCTATTGGAGACTGGATCATTTAAACTTTGAACCACTGTCAAGTGACGAGGACGACATTGAGAGCTGATATCACCCTCCCCAAACTACCACACCAAGTCTATTGGAAAAATGTGAGTCTTGACAGATTTAACGTGAATCGGTTCCTTTGCATGAAGGTCTTCAGTAGCACCAAGGCTCGAACTATTGACACGCCGGCTATGAGTTCATGATCATAACCACTAGGATATTGCAGCCTAATGAAATTAGGTAACTTATATCTAAGCAGGAATTTTTTCACTCTCTGAACTACCACACCAAGTCATCGTCAGGATTTTGAACCTTGACCGATGCATCATATTCTCTCATCCTCCTGCATCACATCCCACAACGTGCATCATATCCTGTACACGAGTTCTCGATCATAGTCACTCGGCTAGAGGGGATAAAATCATGAAATCTACTACAATAGGAGAAAAATTAACTGTGTAACATTTATAACTGTAACCGTGAAGATTATCTTGTAACTTTTTAGGAAGTCTGTTCCGCACTCAGTATTAGTTTTCGTCTTGTTGTACGAGTGTGTGCGTGTTTTGTGAAATATCCTTTTTATGTAATCCTATGATGTTTTAAGTCCGTTCTGTGTCCACCCAAAAATAAAGGGGATTCTTGACCTACTTGGAAACTGTCTTCATTTGAATATTTCGAATATGCATTGCACTCTCACATACAAGACGTCACGAATAGCGCCCTTCCCACACACAAGACGTCACAACTCCATTATTTTATTTTTTCTTATAATTCTCTTTGAAAACATACTGGACTACTTTTATTACGGATAAGCAACAATTTTTGACATTTCTATCTGAAATCTAATTTGGTATCTGTTTATTAGTTATTCAGTTCCAGAAACGGAAAGGTCCCTCCACAAATCTGTCATATTATACGTAAAACCAGGCATATTCCATGGAACTGAATGCCATGTCTACATCCAGATCTTTTTGTTTTTTGCTTTGGAATTCGGATTTTTTACCTAGACACCTCTGAATTATGTTGAATTATACTCCCAATTATACCTCGGAATTATTATAGTCAATACCGTTGGAAGCGAATTTACCGTATACATCTTGAGTGGCATTGTGAATGGATTCAAAACCCTTGTTTCTGTAGTAAATATTGTTTATATATCTCTTGTAAGTCATTTTTCTTTCTTTCTTTTTTGTTGTAACTCTTTGCGGACATATTGCGGAGCTGAATGGCTATTAAACGCGTATTTACTGGTCCTAAGCAGAACTAGATTAAAAGATATCTGTAGATTGTATGAACAGTCTATATATAAAACATATAGTCTCTTTTTTGTTGGTTCTAAACTCTTTTCGTAACTCTTTTATCGAATCGAATGCTTTGTGTTTTATCCTACATGATTTTTAATCAGTGTTGTTTAAAATAATGAGAAAGTGCGAATCTTAGAAAAATAGTTTGTTCATCAGTGAATAGATAGTTTAAAGTTTCTTTTCCATCCAGTAAAGGCTTGGATTTTTCCCATAAGAATTGCACTAGAAGGAATTCTTCTCGATATAAAAGGGTTTTTCTTCTTAGAAAATAGCGTTTGGTTGTTAGAATTTATCCCTAAAGAAAAAAAAGTAATGTAATATTTAACTACAACAAACTAACAAGCCTTTTCAAATTTTTCCCGAATGATTTTTTTGCATAATATTTTTATCTAAGTATGGAAGATATTTTTTTTAATACTCTTATGGGTTTGAGTTGAGAACAGTATTTAATAATTAAGTGAACAGTTCTGGGTTTTAATTAAATAACATAAATTTTTTTTCCTAAAGCTTGGCATGACATCCATTTATATCCTACTGAGATATTTTATTTTACATTCATTTCGAATTAAGTTCTTCGAATACTTCGTTCATTCTAAACGAGAGTCCATTACACCAATATCTGTTCTTTTTTCTTAAATAAATTTGCCCACATTGAACTAATAACGGTATCTTGGTTTAGAGAACGATGAGATGAGTAGAATACGAAGCTTGTTTTATGTGACATAACAAACGGGAAGCGAAGTTTTTGCATTTCATTAATATAATTGATCCAGTTTTTCATTCTCCAATATTTAATATTCGTTAAAAAGGATAAGGATTTAAATCCTATGTAATGTAATGCTAACTTGTATTTGACTATGCCGCTGTAACCGTGTGATCGTGGTCGCAAACTCGTGGCCTGCATGATCAAATCGTGGGTTCAAGTCACCTCAGGATATCCTCCGCGTAAAGGAGTTGATGCATGTTAAATCCGAAAAGGCTCAAATTCCTCATCTTGTCCTGATGTGGATATTTGAAGAGTGGCCTGTCAATTCAGGTGTAGTTTTAGTCACTTGACCGAGGTTCAAAATTATGAGGTCCATCAATAATATCCATCTTGTAGTTTCAAAGAGAGATGCAAACAAACAATCAAATAAATCTGCTCTCAACTGATTTATTATTATAGATCAGCTGATTTACTATTACAGCTTTAATTTTTTCGATGACATCTGACTTTGTTATTCTCTCTTTTTTGATTAGCATTAGTTATCGAATTAGTAGGTTGCCACACATTGCACTGCGAGCGAGTTTAATTCCATTTTTAATGACAAAAAATTTATATGAATGAAAATTTTGTTTTAAATATTAAATAAATTAATTTTCCTTTAATTTTTTACATTAATTAATGAATTATATATATAGTTTTACATTGATTGACTTTATTTATTTTTACATACCACGATGTGGATCCGTTTTTGAAGAGACAATGTCAGAGTTCTTAATAACAAAATTGATCTTAACATTTTTTGCAACTTTATTTCGGTTAAAATTGTAAAAATTTATTTTCGAATGTCTTAAGAACTTTATTGTTTTCTATTTATATTTACAACACATGAGAAAACACGTGATTTCTTTTTCAGATGAAACGCATAATAAATTTTCCGAATGTATGCTGTCTGACATGCATGAAAAAGTAAGTCCTTTTTTCCTCTTTTGTTATAAGAAAATTATTTTAAAAATTTAATCGCTTAAAAAAATCTTTGAAATGTTTGGGAGGCAGTTTATTACATGTGTTCGTGAAAAAATTCGTGTAATAACATTTACAAAAATTTATGTGTAAGTTAAAAGAGACAGAAAAATGTATATTTTTGTAACGTTCTAAAATATATTAGAGTATTTTGAAAATATTCTACGTAAGTTATATCGTTGTTGATGTTACTAACAAAAATATGACAGTCTTTGTTAGATGTATTGACTTGACTTGATACAACAGACGTAGTCGCGTGCCTACCTGACGATGTTAGATTGAAATTCCCCACGACAAAGAGCTAGATGCACGCCTTAGTTGAGATGTTAGCCCTAGCTTTAAGCACCATGCAGACGACAGTTATGTTTGGGCTCGGTTCCACACCAATTTTGATGGAGAACACCCTGAGGGTGATCAGGGGCCTCCCATCTCTCTTTCCGTTACACCAACCTCACGAGAAGACTTGCGACTCGACGGCTATTTACAATCTCATCCATGCCTTCTCCGTGATTCGAACCCACTCCTTGTGGCTCAGAAGTCAGAGTCGCTAACTACTATACCGGATGGGTGACAACATAAGTTATAGTTTTCGTGATCGTATCAAAATAAATTCTGAAATTTATAGAGTTGCATCAAGACAAAAAATGTAATTTAATTCAGTATGACTTCTAAGTGATTTTGTGGACGCGATAGACAAGTGTTTAAGGCATCGGATCATGACTAGCGTTTCATGAGTTCGAGCCCAGTACCACTGAAGATCCACCACGTAGGGGAGCGATGAGCTCAAACGTCCTCCCGTTGGTGTGGTGTGTTTTCGTAGTTAGGAGAGGGAGTGCCAGCTCAGGTGTGGTCTGCGTCATTTGACAATGGTTCAAAATTACGCGGTCTGAAAACAAAAGCCCTCGTGTATAGCTGAACAGTGCGACGTTAATATTCACTCACTCCAAGTGATTTTTTATTTAAATGTATCAAGTAAAAAGTAAATCTTTTATCTTTGTCGTAGTCTCTCACTACCCCTATGATTATTAACTCCCCTTTGCATATTATCTAAATTCGGGTATGTTGGATTCATAATTAACGACTACTTAATTAATAAACCAATATTATTTATTAATCTTTCTTATAGAAATACACAAATATTAATCAAACTTTAAGAACAACAAATTACAGTGGAGTGCAATAAGAATTCTATTATGAACGACGGAACACTAACTGAAACTACGGAGAATAACGCATACAATCAAACTACGCATTTATATCTAATTTATGAAAATAACAGACCTGATATCTTTTTAAGGCAGGATTCTTTAATACTGGATGGATCTAAGGAGCGGCTTCAATCTTTGATATCTTCAGTTCCGTCCGAACCGAATTAATGAACCTATTTCAATAATCTTCCTCCGGCGAACAAACTTCCACTAGTTAAACTAATCTCTCAGAATCACCTTCTTAATCAACCTCGCAGTTATCTCCTCTATCAAACCACGTAGTCATCCTCATCTCTTCATTTCATTTCTCCCTTTTATATCTTTTTCGAACTCGCTAAACCGAAACTATCTTGTTTGCATAAGTCACACTTTTGGCTCTCGGCGGGGATTGGTTAAAATAAATAAAGTCTTTAAAGATGTGAGAGAAGGTTAGTGAAACGCGTAAGCACCCGTCACATCTTTACTTGTATTAAAACTAATTTATTTTCCATCCTCAAGCAAAATAGTTTCGGAAGGTTTTTTAAAAAAATAGTAGAGAAAAAGTATGCGTGAAATAATGGAGGTTTTACTTAAAAACTAATCCGTCCATCATTACCAATTGTTTGAAAATATAAAAATCAAACGCAACACAAAAATCATGTAACGCTACAGAAGTTTATCTTGAAATCCCTTTTTTAGCTCGACTTTGAAACATACTAAACATATTATAAAATTAAAATAGACAATAGTCTGCTGTATTATAAGTATCTAACGAACACCTTTCCCAAGTTTAAATTTTAAGTTTTATAATAAGGAATTTATCCTCTGTACGCGGGAGTAGGAAAAAGCTTTTAAGGTCTACTTTGATTTTCAATAATAACGATCGCAATTTGCAGCAAATAGACATAAATAAGATGGCATTTGGAAAAAAAGAAACTGTATCAAGAATGAATCAGATTTAGACTGAAACTCTTAGGTTTTAAAAGTACAAGGGATTCAATTTCTCTCCCATTATATTACCTCCTCCCTCAAGTAATTGAAAAAATCTTTCGATAAATTGAAAATGTGGTATATATATCAAAAGTATAATAGTTTTATATTAATATTATAATAATAAAAAACAATTTAAAATTAAATTCTTTTTTTCATTTATTAATCTTTCAAAGCTTTTAACTTTTGATGTTGACTCAAATTTATATACGTAAGCTGCAAAGATGATTTCATCCACAGCAACAAAACTATGCCATATTTTTGTGCTTTGTTACAGATTTTAAAATTTTACATGTTATTCTCTCATAATCAGTCATAGGGGATACACGTCTAAATTTCCTTCTGATGTAATGAATTTTTTGCTTAAATTTGGGACCCTAATATTATTCTTAAAAATACCATTATTCTTTAAATAAAGTACGTACAAGAAGTATCTAAAGATAAAGATTTTATATACAACCTTTGACAATAAAATTTGGTGAATGAAATTAGAACTGCCGATCTGACAACATTATCGAAACAAAACGTTGCACATGCGTAGCGGCAAGTGTTGACCAACTGCCACCACCGTTGTTCAGCTGAGCATCGTTTGTGTGTGAAGGATCTATCCGCGACTATACTAATACCTTGGGGATTCTTCTGGAGAAAAATATTTTATCTCAATCAACTTTCACCGAGTATGATTTGTAAGTGGTTATATGTAAATGAAGCATATTATATAAATTCTGTTCTCGCGAGTTTGAGGGTTGGCAAGTAGGAGTTAGCAAAAAGTTTGCGAGTTAGTTTGTTAGTTGAAGATTGAAGGAGATGGTGGAATTATTAAAAGGTCTTGGAGTTGTCCAGGAAAACGGATTACGGAGAGTGGATCCGACGACATTTATCAAATCCCGATAAAGATCTGCAAGATTCAAGTGTAGGATCCACTGCATAAAAAGTACAGGTATCGAGAGCTTGTTTAATTAGAAATTAGCTTTTATTAGTGGGCGACGTAGTTTATATTGAGCGTATTTAAGCTATCGTAGATTCAGTTGAGGGTCCGCAGTATTATCCCTGTGTTAGTGAATCACTATTTGATCGCCTATCTTAATTAGATTGTTATTGTGTCTGATTGATATTTTGGTAACAATAAATTAATTAGATTGAAATCATGTCTGTTGATCATTCAGTTTCTCCCACACACCTAGCTGGATCTGCGGGTAGACAAGAGGTTTCAGATGTAAGCAGGAACTGACAAGTATTCCATGTGTTCTGTGTAAGACCTGCTTTACAAAGGGCTTGTTTAGTGCGTTGGCTCTTAACTGAGAACAGGAAAAGGAACGAACAAAAGATCAATTTAGAGTTTTGTTTTAAGCTTGGTAAGTCACCGACAGGAACTTATTTGATGCTGGTATGTTCGTATGAAGATCAATCACTGTCCATAAAGTGTGTGTACGAGAGGTTCACCCGTTTTCGAGAAGGCCGTGAAAGTGTTTCTGACAACCCCCGTAGCAAAAGACCGGCGACCTCCATCAGTGACAAAAACGTTGAGAAAGTGAGTAAATTAATCACGAAAAATCGTCGATTAACTGTGTACATGCTTTCTGGATGATAAATACTGCAAGGTACAATGAAATTTTGACCCATTACATGAAACGTCTACGCAGGGTACCACCCCAGTACGCACAAGGTTCATGGTTTTTTGTTCACCACATTGTTCGCCCTGACGCAGCCAATAGTTCCTGGCAAAAAAGGGGGTGGTGCAAATTGAACATCCACCATTCTCGCCAGATCTCAATCCTCCATACTTTCCTATTCCCAGGACAAAAACTCGCTTTGACAGGAAAGAGATTAGGCGATATTTCAGACATCTAATGAAACCTGACGAGGCTTTTGAATTCCATCTCAAAAGAAAACTTCTTACAAAGTTTCCAGGACATGTATAGCAGATTTCAGAGGTCCGTAGTTATGAAATGTGACTATTTCGAGGGACTAAGGCAACTTTTGTTAATACTTCATGTACGTTAATGTTACAGAACTATTCATTGAACATTTTATTGTCAGAGGTAGTATATATAATATAACAGAAAAAGAATTTGAAATTATTTCAATCAAAACAATGAGCACAATTATATGACAATATAAGAATTTTACACTGTATAAGAGCTGTAATATACACCCTATGTATAAGAATTTTAGTCTAAAACAATTTTAATAGATAATAATATTCACATATGACAAAAAAAGTTTGAAATTGTCAATTGAAATCCCAAAGTAGTAATTTAGCTCGATTTTGGTCCTTTTTGTATAATGAATCGTTTATCATTACAATTAATTAATACATTGTTTGTTTCCTTTTGCTATGAAAAAGTAATAACAAAAAGTAAATGTTTGAGAAGCCATTAAAATTTTCTTTTGATGTTAACAATCTCCTCATGGAGCCAATATCTATGATTATTAGAATTCTCCATTAAAAAGGGCTAGATTCATCTGAGTATCTCTATAAAGTAACACGAAGGCTATTGGTAAATCTCAAAATCAGTTAAGTGTTAATTATTGATAAAAGAAACCCCTCCTGAAAAATAAATATGCTAATAAATATTCACATACGTTCAGAGAACTAAGCGGGATTTGTTTTCTTAGTAAAAAGAACTGACTTTGGTTTAAGTCACACTCTGCCGCAACTCGAGATTTATTGGTGACGAATCTCGTAATTTTGAGCCTAGGTCAAGTGACGAGTATAACACCTTAGAGGGCACTCCCATCTTCAAACTGCCATATCACACCAACGGGAGGACTTTGAGCCTTGACAGATTTATCGTGCATCAGCCCCTCTACACATCTTACTTGGGAAAACCGAGCTCACCAAAAGAGTTTCGAGCTGCAAACCGACCCTCTCCAAGCAGTGTCGTAGTGAACACCTTTGCACCGCGAAGGGGGGTGGTGGGCTAGGATTCTAGAAGGCCCAAAGCCTGGCTGACGCCAAGTACGTACCCTTTGTAAGATCCGGCTTGGGTTCCAAAATCTGTCTTTGCAGGGGGCCCTAACAGTCTCCGTTACGCTACTACTGCCTCCGAGAAGACAATTCGTTTATAGACAAAATGGCCCCAAATGAGAGATCCTTCACAGAATTTTTCAGAATAGGGGGAAGTATATAAAATACACAAATGGAATATACTATACAAAAGTGGCCTTTTTCCGAGTGCCGGAAAGTGAATAACTATCGAGGGAATACATCTTCAGATATATAAGGTGTACAACTACTTTAATACAATGTAATGCTTGTCGGTTCCTGCTTCCCTCTGATCCCCCTTGTCTACCCTCGGACCCGGCTAGATGTGTGGGAAGAACTGAATAATCAGTAGATATGATTCACTCTAATTGTTTTATTGTCACAAAATATCAAGCAAGCACAATAATAATCCATTTGAGAAATTCGATCAGTATGCAGAGCACGAAGGTAAGACTCGTTAGCCTGGGATAATATTACGGACCCTCAACTGATTCCACGATAACCTGTACAAGCTCAATTTCAACTCCACCGCGCTCTAATAAGTTACTCTTTAACTTCTATTTAAATAACGATCACGATACCTGTACTCTTGTGAAGTCCTACTGTTGAGGCCTTGCTAGGTAATCTTTAATTGGATTTGATCACCTCCAAGTGATCCTTTCTTGGAATTCTTCAATTGATAAACTCAGATTTGCACTTAATAAATTCACGATCCTCCACCCACCAACTAACTCTTAAAATTCTCGAATACAGACTTTATATAATATACTTAATTTGCATAATCACGCCTTCTTCCTTCGGTGAAAGTTGGTTGGTAAAATTACTGCCCCAGAAGAGTCCCCAAGGGGTTAGTCATAGACGCGTATAGATCCTTCACAACAATGAATGGAAGCATAGTGTATAATTGAGTGAGGTCGTTGCGAGACAATGGCCACGTTGGAATGGGAGCAAGTCGACCCTCTGCCATTAAGGACGATATAGTCTATGCAGTTGACGCAAGAATTCATAAGGCTTCTCCCACTTTGTCACTGGAGTTTCACATGTTTCAAAGTCATTTCTATTCAAGTCATGTCTCACAGGTGACTAATTTATATTGAATAGGCATATAAAATTTTGGAATACTATAATAAGTAAATAAATAAGATTATTTGTCACGAACTCTCACCCGCTGAATTGTGAGGGCTCTTCAAAAGATGAAACTTTTTCTTAAAACATGCAATTAATAATGACTATCTAATCATTATCTAATTCGACCTATGCCATGGGGAGCACGTCAACCTAAATATCTGGAACAGGGGTCGGCAACCTATGGCTCATGATACAATTCTCTGTGGCACTCTGCAATACACTACAAATTTGTCAATTTTTGAGTGGATAGAAGTTGGTAAATTTGTAATGAACCTTATTTGACAAACATCTGCAGAGTTATGGACATTTACGGAATTACGAAAAAACCAGAAAGATAACTTTTAAGATAAATTTACAGGTGTTTTGTAAATTATTAATTATTGAATGCCATTTCTGGAGAGAATATTGTATGTACTATGTATGTAATTGAATATACGCGATTTTGGTTCTACATATATGTATAAGTAAAAAATCTTTCCTCCTATGAAAAATATATCGATTCTACAAAGAAATTATTTAACAACAGAATACTCAGAATCGTGTCAAATTGAAAGTCACAAATTATACCTCTGATTTTGCAATAAGAATGTAGAGCGGTGCACTAGGTTCGTATTAAAATTTGTATGTGATCTTTTTATTTAACTACATTGAAGAGAAATACTTATATTTTATATGTTGTACGTTTCCTATTTTAATAAATATGCTTAAACTTATATAACATATACACAATTTAAATTAAAAAAAATTTTTTGTTGAAGAGACAGTTATATTTTATGCTGTTTATTTTTATGTTAAGAAATATCTTTTTAAATAATGCAAAATTAATATATAATAAAATTGTAAATCTATATTATTAACTTTAATTCTCTAACTTTGCATGCATTATCACGGGAATCAAATTGCTTAAAAAAATGTCGTGCTGTGTGTGCCACGCTGAATCACATTGGTCGATTGGTTTGGCACGCCACAGCCAATAAGTTGCCAATCCCTGATCTAGAATCTAAATATACTTCTCAGAATGAATCTAAACAATAATGCTAGTCCTCGAATGCCATCGAATCCTTTCAACTTGAACCGCAGCGATTTTCAAAACTAATTTCTTAGCTGTCGTTTGATAATAAACACCCTCCTCCGTTTTCTTCTTCACTTGACTTTAAATAGTAACCTTCATTAACATAGTTCTTTAGTAGAAAAAGGTTTCGTAATCATTTAATATCAACAAAAGTCTTTTCCCTATCGGTTTAGTCAGAATCACGAATAGAAACTTATACAAATTAGGCAGAAAATTGGTTTAACTTGTAAATAATTTATTATATTTGTTCTTATATTATTCCAGGAACTGCATAATCCGTATTAATAATCTTTTCACTGACATGATTAAATATGCTAATGTACACGCAAAATGGTACCTAAATTTATTTCCTTTTTTTTATTAAAAAAGCTTACGGATGTAATTAAAAAATTTAGAATCAGTAAAGACAATTAATTGAAATATAGTCTTTATACTATTTTTTTCCAACTGGGAAATCATTAAATTAAATCCAAGATTCGGTCATTATAACTATGAATTATTTTGATTTCTTGCAAAATGTATATGTGTAAGTGTTTTGTTACTGAAACTAATTGGATCAGAATGTTGATAATCATATAATATATTGTACGTCATGTGTAACATACTTCTTCTCAACAGCACGTGAGGAAAGCTGTTTCTTTCGTAAACCCTGACGGACTTGATACTTCGCCGTACAAATCTCTGTATGATTTCCACGCGCGCACCTACTGTAGCGTCAGCGCAGAAGCAAGGGTGAGATATATTTCTTTTATTTTCATTTCGAAGTCATTTTTTATTTTTGTTTTCATTTTTTGAATCAACCTTCAAAAATACAAGAAATATAAATTTTTTTTTAAAAAATCAATTTCTACTTAGATCAACAAAACATTTATGTTAGTTATTTTTCATTAAATAGTTACAATTAATATAAATATGTATATACATATGACAGAATCACAACATTAAGTGGCAGTAAATTTTTATTAATTATCATTTAAGTATCATATTGTCATCCAAACCAATCTTGTATATAAAATTTCAGTTCAACTGAATGCTTTGAAACGTGAGAAAAAAAATCTTGTAAAGTTCTGACCCAAGTCGCTAAAAATGAAGCCAACATAGCTGTATTTGTAATTCTTTCAATAAATAATTTCAGTCAATTAATTTTAATTAATTTTTATTAAATTAACTTATTGTTACGCAAAAAAATAGCGTATAGAAAATTTTTGCTCAAATGAATGCTTTAAAATGTGAAAAAACCTTTTCAAGTTTTGACTCAAGTCACCAAAAATAATGCCAACGTGGCTGCATTTGTAATTCTTTGAATAATTAGTTTTAATCAATTAATTTTTATTAATTATAATTAAATTACTGTATTGTCATCCAAAATAATCGTGTATATAAAATTTCAGCTCCGTTGAGTGCTTTAAAATGCATTTTATTAACGATTGAAAATTTGAACAAGATAAATATAGAGAGAGTGTGAACTAATAGAGTAGGAATTGAAAAAGAAAAATGTCTGATGTATATATATATTTTATACATAAAACATCCATAGACCCTATTTGCCTTATAATGACATTATTGAACCAAATATGAAAGAAATAACGGAAACAAATATGAATTTTGAATTTTATAATAGCTTACACAGTAAATAACGTTCATTTTAGAGTTTTGAGACTGTAACTATTGAAAAAAAAATTATTGCTAAAAACAGATATTTGCAGCAAAATTAGTTTAATTGGATTAACATGAGGTGCTAGTTTGATGTCATGTGTCTACTCGCCAATCGTCGATTCCCATTTGACACACTCAGAGCAAATGATCAACAACGCCAACAAGTACATCGAGCATTTACATCCAATTCATTCCGTCGTCTAGCATTCGAGTATGAGCCCAATGTTAAATATTACGCTCATTCGAATGTGACAATTGGTGCTATGAACAAGGAATGTACTCATTGTAATGCGCTTAAATTTTAAAATGAGCCAGCCGGGATGTGTTGCGCGTCAGAAGAAGTGCAACTACCGGAAATTGAAACACCACCTGAACCATTGAACGGTTTACTTATCGGTAAGGATCCCGATTCTAACCTGTTCCTGAAGTCAATTCGAACATTCAATTCATGTTTCCAAATGGCATCGTTCAGAGCAACAGAAATAGTTAAAAATAATGCTGCAAATGGCCAACAATTTAATTCAACATTCAAAATCAAAGACCAAGTTTTTTTTACAACAAAGTGGGCTCATTGCTGCCAATGCCAAACGAACCTAATAAATTTTTACAAATTTACTTTATGGGTGGTTATTTGGCAAAACATCTTTTACCGGGTCAGCTAGTAATCATATAATATTCTTTATTTATAATAATTACTTTTTATAAATTTTATTACAGATTATGTTATTTATTTACAATTATTATTATGTTAGTTATTTATGATTATTATGTTTTTTATTTAAAATTTTTAATGTAAATTACTTTTAATTTTTTATGTTATTTATTTATAATGATTAGTTTGCTATTTATTTATAATTATTATGTTATATGAGTATTCTTATATCATTTTTATTATGTTACAATATGATTATTATTCTTTTTTATAATTACTATTAAATTACATTATATTATTATTATTATATATAATTATTATTACTATATCATATTATTTGTATAATTACAATTAAATTATATTATACGATTATTATATACTGCATAATATTACTATTAGTAAATTTAATTTTTTAAGCTTATATTGCTATTCATTATTTATTGATCTTGGTTATTCTCAATCTCTTCTTATATTCTTCATTCTATATATATTTAAATGTATTTCAAAATAATTCCTTAAAATTATTTTCCTGACGATTTGTTACCACTACGTCACCATCTTCGATCTCGTTCCAATGACAAATTACGTGGTCTGTCGCCAAAAGCCCTCATGTAGCTGAACACAGTGCGACTTTAATATTTACTCACTCACTCACCCGTTCCAGTGACAACAAGAGCAGCTTGGCGTAATTCCTTTATCGCGCCAAGCAGCGCTTGGCACGCAGATCCCTGGTATCAAATTAGTTCCTAACATGATTATAATTCCATTTAGTTATTTTATGTTCAGACTTCAATTGTATTTTCAAACGGGCTTTTATGTGAGTAATGAGTAAGAAATATGATCTGAGAAAAGGTAAACAAAACGCTTTAAAATAATATGATTTCTGATTCAAACTCTTTTATTTGATCACAGGGCAACTTTTAAGTGATTTCTAGCCTAGAACAATCTTTTACACTTTAAAATCCATTACTGATTATTTTAATGACATTGTAGTTGACAGTTACTTTCATAACGATATTTTTTCTAACATTGTATAAAAATATTACATCATCCTTGCTACAATACTTTTAAAAGAAAATTGCATCATTTCAAGTTATATCACGCAAACGGCTTGAAACTACTCTTAAATTTCACGTAACATGTGGTAGATATATATAATTTATCTACCACTAGAGTTTATGAGATCGAATTGGATGTATTAGACAAAAGCACTAACTGTCAACTCCGGCTTATAATACTAAAAATATGATCGAAAATAATGGGCGCGCGTTATACGCCGGGTATAAAAATGATAGTTTCAAGCATAAAAAATAGAGTGGTAGCATAAAAAATAGAGTGGTAGCATAAAAAATAGAGTGGTAGCATAAAAAATAGACTATGGTATGTATCAAAATATTGTTTATTTAAAAGAATTAACATCTCTAATGAACGTACAGAGTTGCATTTCTAGAAGTATACTATTTTTTCAAAAGCCTGGGATAATACCTCGAATAAATGACATAAAACATAAGAGCATTGCATACGTAATTTCAGGTTTCTTCGTAAGAAAGAGATTGCTCTTTATACGGCGAGTATATCTTAAAACAAAAAAAAACAGCTTGAAGGTATAGGTACCTGTTATACGCCGGACTTACTGTATTTTATGTAATACATTAACCTTTCGATTGTATTGTAAAACATTCTTATAACCCTCGCCTCTTGTTTAAAAAGAACGAGATTTGAATTTCTAAATAGGAAGTATTTCTAAAGGAAGGGTGGTAAAGGGGGTAACCTGTCCCTTATAGTCAATTTCTGCAAAACCCATTCTTAGAGGATCTCTAATTAATAAAAGAAACATGCTTACCAAATGCCAAGCCTGTGTGTCTAATAGTTCAAAAATATGGAAATTTCTTAAAGCGACTCATTAATCTCCTTTGAACGTAGATTTCTGCAAAATCCCTTATTAACGGATCTCTACTTTACAAAAGAAGCCATTAGAAGATACTGACAAGAATGGGTTTACAATGGCAGATTTCAGCATCATGATGGTCGACCTAGGGCCACAGCAGATCGCGAGACGGATTAATTGTCAGATCAGTTGTCACAGCACCTGATTCATCGTTATCAATCAACAGACGTGCGACCCGCACACGAGTCTCCTCCATGACCATTCACAAACGGCCAAACGGCTGATAGAACGAAATTTACGCTCATACCAACCGCTATGCCACCTGCCATTCATGACTGTACACTGTTGATCCAGATTACAGTGATGCTTAGCTCGATCAAGTTGGAATCATAGCTGACAGGTAACGTACAGTGTTTAGAATCGCGCTTCCAACTGTGTCCTGACAATCATCGAAGACGTGTCTGGAAGTGCCTAGGGCAGTGCGCCGATCCTGCTTTCTCTATTGCACACCACATAGGCCCTCAACCAGGAGTTATGGTCTGGGGGTGCCATTTCTTTTGACAGCCGAATCCCTTTGGTCGTCATTAGAGGCACACTTACAGCACAGTGGTACATCGACAACATTCTGAGAACTGTCTTGCTACCGTTCGTTTTGCAGTACCCCGGCCTTATTTTACAGCAAGATAATGCCAGACCACATACGGCACGAGTTGCTATGAATTGTCTTACAGCTTGTCAAGCACTCCCTTGGCCAGCCATATCGCCAGATCTCTCTCCAACCGAGCATGTGTGGAATATGATGACCTGGACCGACAACTGGAGCAAATTTGGCAAGAAATACCATACTCTATACCAAGTCATTGCAGCCAGGCTGGAGGCGGGTCAAAACCTTATTGAGCTCGTTATTTGTAACTATGTAACTCTGAAATACATCATTCAATTTTTATGTAATTTTAATCATATTCTATTCTGTACATAATATTTCTACCCACCAAATTTTATCTCTATCGGAGAACTCGTTCTTGGTGCGTCCTTCTTTTTGTTACAGAGTGTATGTCTGTCAAATTTCTCTCAGTCTAATAGTTCCGAAGATCTTGTGATGATTGAGTGAGTAGTTTTTCTTCTCTCTCTCTCTTTGTATATATATATATATTTAACCTTGAGCACAAATTACCAAACTATAATATGTACGTTCTTGGGCGTAACGGTGCAAAATAAAAAAAAAATGTCTTAAAATTAAGCAAATAGCACAAAAGTATCTGAAAAAGTTCTTCAAAAAGACGTCACATCAGGGACGTAGCTACGACGGTATCAGCCGTATCAATGATACGGGGCCTCCAAGCCACAGGAGCCCCAACATATCTAACTATAGTCCCACTAACAGGACCCTAATATCTACAGGGGCCCGAAGGAATTTTATACAGGGCCTATTCAGAACTTGCTACACTAATGCGTCACATTCTAAATTAAAATTGTTCAACTGTATTTTTTAAAGACATTAATATTTTACTGTCCAAAGATATGTTTGGCACTTAATAAATGTACCAATTGAGTATATTTTATAAGAAATGTATTCAACGAATTTATCACTATTTTAACCAAATAGAAGTTTTAAATTAATTAACATAGTTTCTTTTCTCTCATATTAATTCATTTTGTCGGATTAAAGCATAACTTTCCAAAAGTATTCTTCTAATGTGTAATTATAACTTCTTGGATTCATTGTAGTAATAGTGATAGGGTGAAGGAAGAAGTTAAAGTTTTTTATGTCATTAAAATTCTTAAAATTTCATATAAAAGTTTGCGTTTACCCATATTTTGTAAATTATCATGTAAAACATTACATTGCATGCATAACTTTGTAAAGAATTGCTTAAAGAAGTTAAATCAGCTAAAAATATAAAATAAAAAAAAATGCAAAACGCATGAAACGTTTTGAAATTTTGAAATTCTCGTTAAATTTTTTTTTAAATTTTAAATTTTTTAAGAATTACTCATTTTTTTTCTCACCAAATTATTTATTTTGTTTTAGTTATTACTTAAATACAGGCAGTCAAAACTTGGAGCAAGTGTGTAACAAATCTAAAAAAAAATTTTTTTTACTGTCCACTGTAGCCTTAGATGAAAATAAGCAGTCCAAAAGGAGAATGATTTCTTTTAGTTCGTATTAAATCAAAATAACGAAAAAAAATTTCAAGTGAAAACAGAATTGGGTGTATAGATATATGTTTGTAAATGTGTGTGTCTTACTTAAAATATGTTACCTAAAAGAAAGATTGTTTATAATTATTACAGAAAAGAAACCAGAGAGTCACACACTAAAGGAAATGCACATAGAAGTTGTTGAAAGGCCGAAATTATTATTTTGAAATTATCAATAATATATAAGGCTATTACAAAATTTTCACTTTTGTTGAAAAATTATTCTATTGATATTTATGTAAAATAGAGCTATTGAAATAAACTTTTGAAAAAATCCAGGAGTAACCAATGGGAAATGTCCTTCCAGAATTTTAAATGACTTCAGCCTTGTGCATGTCCACCTCACACACGACTGAATTCAGGCGCAAGAAAGGTATCATAGTAGCAGAGGATCCAGTCATACAAGTAGCAGTTTGAGACATTTTCTGGCAGTTATTCCGTGCCTTCTAAAAAGATGTTAAAATCAAGCAGCACTCTATACCTTTCTCTCAGATGTTATCATCAAGCAGCATTATTAAATCAGATGTTATTGTCAAGTAGCACTCTGTACCTTCTCAGATGTTATCATCAAGCAGCACTCTATACCTTCTTCTCAGATGTTATCATCAAGAAGCATTATTAAATCAGATGTTATTGTCAAGTAGCAGTTGAATTTCTCTCACGGGATGTTAAAATCAAACAACAATCCACGTGCTTCCTTAGATGGTGACGATAGATAAAATTCCATAGTTTCCAAGAGATGTTATAATACAATTATGTTCTCGTATTCCTTTGAGATGTTACTAAGAGGAAAAAGGAGTCAAACTGCTTACTTGGCATTATGTCAAAAAATAATACAGGTCTTCGTTTGACATGCTTATACGAATAAATAGTCCAGGACTTCGCTATGAATATCCATATGAATAAGTAGTCCAGGTCTTCGCCAGGTATATCAACAGGAATAAATAGTCCAGGCCATCGCTAGAAGTACTAATAGGAATAAATAGTCCAGGCCATCGCTAGAAATATCAAGATGATTAAAAAGTCCAGGCCTTCGCTTGACAGATTAATATCAGATTATAGTCCCGGCCTTGGTTAGAAATATTAATGAGAATAAAAAGTCCAGGCCTTTTCTAGGGATATTAATCTGAGGAAAAAGTCCAGGCCTTCGCTTGACATTTTTATTTATAGTTGGCGTAAAACCCATTTGAGTATATATTCAACATGACATGTTTTTTGATACACCAGTAGAAGTATGTCATGTGGGCTGTATGTGCCTCGAGTAAATATTTAAAATCTTTTGTATGAAATGCCATTGCACTTATGCGTTACAACTTTTTTGAAAAACTTTTTAATTTTTAAAAAAAATTTTTTCCTTTGAGAAGAGTTAAAAGTGTTTTCATTCACATTTCCATCAGTAGGGGTATATAGTGACGTAACAGATGGAGTTGGTGTAAAATGAAAAGCTTCGTTGTAATATCCCGTTTCAAAATTTGGATTATTGGAAGTGGATACCGAATTAGAAATAAATATATCGTTCAATTCTTTATCATCCACTTCGAAATCGTCTTTGACAATGATGTCATTTTCATCTGTACTTTTAACTGGTGATGCATCCACTAAAATAGGTTTAAAAGAAAAATCCTCATTGTAGGATATAAGTTAAGAATTTGAACTATTGGAAGAGGTTATCGAATTTGAATTTATTATATCGTTCAAGTCTTCTTCTTCCTCTTTAAAATCGAAGTTGTCAATGATGTCCTTTTCCTCTACGTTGTTGATCGATGATGCATCCGTTGAAATTGGTTTTAAATGAAAAGCATCTTGTAGGGTTTTGTTTCAAAATTTGGATTGCTAAGAGAAGATGCCGAATTTGATTTAATAGTATCATTCAATTTTTTCCCTTCCGCTTCAAAAACAGGGTTGTCAATGATGCCATATTCATCTTTACTGTTAACTGGTGATGCATCCATTGAAATTGGTTTGAAATGAAAAGCATCGTTGTAGGATTCCATTTTAAAATTTGGATTAGTGGAAGAGGATGACCAATCTGAATCAAACAAGTCTTTCTCTTCTTCTTCAAAATCATCGTTGACAATGATACATTTTTTTCTATTGTCATCATAAAAATTATATTTGGTGCTTTTAACCATAGTAGTTTCTGAGGAAAGAGCTGAAACTTCCTCCAAAATTTTAGAATTGGCGAATCGCTTTATGAAAGGAGATAATTCTGTGAATGATCTATTTATATCAATTCTATTCGAGATTCCATCCGTATTCTGATGATGTGTAGTATCTGACTTCAATTGACCTATTCTGGCGTTTCAAAATTCAATATATTTAAAATTTTCGGTCAACTTGTTATCAACAATTCCAGGACACTTTTCAACTTTTTCTTCCGGTTGTGGAATCGCAAAAGAATTATCCATTTCTTGATCCGTATTTTGAACTTCTCTTTTTAAATTGTGTGACTTCAGTTTGAGAAGTACAATAAAAATAAAGTAAGGGATCAAATGAAACCAAAATGGCAAATTGAAATATACAAATATTTTGAAAAGGCAGCACAAATAATGCAGCAAAACAAACGCGCTCATAAGAATAAATTTCGACATCTTTGTGATGATGTTTAAAAACGATATTTTGCGATCACCAATTTCAAATTCACTCGTTGCTTTCAAAACAATAATTAAACAACAAATGAGGGCTCTCGTTTGAAGACAGAAGATGAAAATAAACAGCCGAAACAGCAGTTTTCATGTTGTGTAGCTCATTGGTAATATTTCTAACAGTCATACCATAATATCTTTGAATTTTTGATATTAAAATGTAGGTGAGTCGGTTATGACCCTCTAGGGATTTTTCCATCACTTAACTTTTTTCCCCTCTGTTTCTGTTTTTAAGATCCAATATACGTGTCCGATACACTTTTCGATAAGCCCAATGCACTCTAATTTTTCCACTTGAATACATTGCGCTCATCAGAAACTAATGCAAGGGGAAACACAGGTGCTCCTAGCAGAGTTCATTTGATGCGCGTCAAGGAGTAGCTTCATTTACAAAGAATGAATAAAAACACTTCTAATTATAGTATTTTCTCGTATCATATATCATTTTAAACAAAAATATTTGTATTTTTAGAAAATATAAAAAAGAGAAAATCAATAAATTTTCAAAAATTTATGTGCCGGACTCCCTTGTCATGTTAGATGTTGTCCATGGAATATAGCAGCTACTTCACTAAGGGCTACAATTACGAAATCAAATACATTAATTTATTTAAAAATAATAAAGGACAGTAATTTTTATAATAAAACACTGAGTGAGATAAATCGGAAAGTTAAAACACTTCTACTGTTATACAGAACTAACAAAAAAAAAATTCAGTTAATTATTTTCAAAACATTTTTGAAGTAAAACTTCTTTGCGCATGCTTAAATTTGGGAGTAAGCTGGTGAATGTGCATGACAAGAGCGTTACGAAAAGTGTAATCATGCGAGGCGAACGCTCCTTTGAGTGAGTGAGTGAGTGGGTGAGTGAATTAATGAATGAGTAGTGAGTGAATGAATTAGTGAGTGAGTGAATGAATGAGTGAATGAATTAATGAGTGAGTGAGTGAGGGAGTGAATGGGTGAATGAGTGAGTGAATAAAGGAATGAATGAATGATTGAATGAATGAATGAGTGAATGAATGAGTGATTAAAGCCATTTTAGCATTCAATTTTTTGAAATTTTAATCAAATTCTATTCTGTACATAATCTTTCTACCCACCAAATTTTATCTCTATTGGACAACTCGTTCTTGGTGCGTCCTCTTTTTTGTTACAGAGTGTATGTCTGTCAAATTTCAAATCTCTCAGTCTAATAGTTCCGAAGATCTTGTGATGATTGAGTGACTAGTTTTTCTTCTCTCTCTCTCTCTCTATATATATATATATATGTAGATGTATTTAACATTGAGCACAAATTACCAAACTATAATATGTAGGTTCTTGGACGTATCGGGGCAAAATAAAACAAAATATGTCTTAGAATTAAGCAAATAGCACAAAAGTATCTGAAAATGTTCTTCAAAAAGACATCACATCAGGGATGTAGCTATGATCGTATCAGCCATATCAATGATACGGGGCCCCCAAGCCACAGGGGCCCCAACATGTCTAAGTATAGTCCCACGAACAGGGCCCTAATATCTAAAAAGGGACCGCGAAGGAATTTTATACAGGGCCTATTCAGAACTTGCTACGCCAATGCGTCACATTCTACAATAAAATTGTTCAACTGTATTTTTTTAAGACATTAATATTTTACTGTTCAAGACCTGATTGGCACTTAATAAATGGGCCAATTGAGTATATTTTATAAGAAATGTATTCAACGAATTTATCACTATTTTAACCAAATAGAAGTTTTAAATTAATTAAAATAATTTTTTTCTCTCATATTAATTAATTTCTTTTACAGGAAAAGATATTTGATTACATGAAAAAGGAAGTCATGGAATTTATGTCGGTAAGAAAATGACATTATCTCTTTTATTTTCCCTCTACTTTACTTAGGTGTTGTTGTTGTTGCTATTGCCATTTGTCTCTGACGGTGTCATGACGAGGCCCGCGAAATTCATTGAGGCGAGGGCTATACATACGCCTTTCGTTAACCGTAGCTTTGAGCACCATACAGGTGACAATACGATTTAGCTTGGTTTCACCCCAATTTAGAGGGAGAACACCTTGGGGGTGGTCAGGGCCTCTACCTCTCTTACCTAAACCAACCTCATGAGAAGACGTGCGGCTCGACGGCTATTTAATGTACCCTTATGCTGCAAAGGCACTGAACATTTGACATACATCCATGCCTTCTCCGGGATTCGAACCCACTCCCTACGGCACGACAGTTATTGGGTTGATGCATAATTATCCAGCGTTTTTTCAACAAATTTTATTTAACAAAATCAGTAAAAATATTTGACAAAAACATGTTTAAACGATTATTCGGGAGCGTAGTCACCGTCTACTTCAATTACTGCTTCCCATTTGCTTGGTAGACGGTCAATTCCACGAGCGAAGAAGACACGATTCTTAGAGGCAATCCACGCTTTGACATAGGCCACCACCAAGTCATCCGATCGTCGACCCCGAGCCTGATCGTCGAAATCTGATGGCAGACCTCTTCCTGGCTTATCCTCCAAGCTGGTATCACCTGATTTGAAACGGGCAAACCCCTCCCTACACCGACTTTCGCTGATTGTTTCTTTGCCAAAAAGTTCGTTGAGATCGCGAAATGACTGTGCTGCTTCCATCCTTTCTCAAAGTGGTAGGGCATAATATGGCGAATATGACTATGGTTTTCGACACGCATTTTTCTAAAACAATAGAAAAGATTATTTTTACATAAAAATAATAAACAAAACGCTACTTTTCAATGATGAAAAACGCGACTGAAATGATCGCTAAGTCGCCAAAAATGATGCCAACGTGGCTGTACTTGTAATTCTTTGAATAATTAGTTTTAATCAATTAATTTTTATTAATTATAATTAAATTACTGTATTGTCATCAAAAATAAGTGTGTATATAAAATTTCAGCTCAATTGAATGCTTTAAAATGCATTTTATTGACGATTGAAAATTTGAACAAGATAAATAGAGAGATAAAGAGATAGTAGGAATTGAAAAATAGAAAGAAAACGGGATTTAACTGTGTTTGAATGCGCGATGAATGTAGGTTCTTGTAGCGTGAGAACCAGTATCAGCAAAATGGTTGCACTTGTGAAGTGTTCGAGGACATCAGTTGTTAATGTTTACAGAGAGTGAATTCCCAAGCAAAAAATCGAGTCTCAACATCAGGCTTGTGGTCGTCACAAGCTGTTGAAAGTTCACTCGGAAAGCAGAATTGTGAAAGTTGTCCTGTCCAACAAAAGAGCAACCATACTTCATATTGTGGGATCTTACTCAAGGAGCAACTGTGATACTGCGAAACTGGTAACTTCATACGTTGTAATGTGTGACGAAACAGTTTCAGCCACACATTACACCTTGTGGCCTATGGTATAAGGTGTATGGTATACACCTTAAGGTAAGGTACACCTTATGGCCTATGGTATTTCAAATTGGTAGTTGACTACTTATTCGAAAGTCTCTACTGTTTGCCTTAAATAAGAACAGACATCTCCAGTTAGTAAAGGAGCACAAAGATTGTAGATGACTTGAAAAGGGTAATGTGGTTCAATGAATCAAGTTTAGATGGCAGGGTGCAAATATGGGGAAAACAGAATGAATGTTTGAATCATAACTGCATTGCCTTAAGTCTTCAAGATGGTGGAAGTCATATTATGGTTTGGAGGATGTTTTCTTGGCATTGCATAGGTCCCTTGATTCATGTGGAAAGACATCTGAATGCCCAAGGATATTTAAGTGCTATCGTAAATTAAGTACATCCTTTTATATTAATAAAGTATCTTTGCCAAAGATGGATAAATTCAAAAATACAATGGTCCCTGTTTTACGGCTGGCATTGTCCCCAGATGGTTCGAAGAGCACGAGAGAATGTTTACCTAGCTTACTAGCTAGCACAATTAGCAGATCTCAATCCAATTGAGAATCTGTGGAATGAGATCAAGCGGATATCTATAAGATGGATCCAATACCATCTAATTTGAAGGCATTGGAAAGTTCAGTTCATCGGATATAGCCTCAAATTGCTCATATTACTTACTAATATTTCATAGAGTGCATGACAAGAAGGAACATTCAGTGTATATACACATTTTTAATGGTTCATGATTGTTTTCATGTGCGTATTTGAGGCTTAAGTGGTTTCCAATTTTGGTTTATATTCTGCATTTATTTACTTGCATTATTGTATGAGTATAAATTTTCTGCTGAAGAGTAAGGTTGCGATGATATTAAGCAAGCCTAACTTTACTTTACTGTTCTAACTCAGTGACTGCCTTAGGAAATATAACAATTTTCCTTTTTGGCTAATTTACATTTTCTTTATGTACTAATATCATGTCTTCTGTTCTCTGTTTTAGAATTTTAGCTTCCTCTGATATGTAGGAAGATATTTAATCTATATATCGATCATTTAAATCGTTATTATTGTATGCCAGCCAGCACACTTACAGGAATTCATATTTTCCCATATAAGACTTTCATTCGAAGAGAAACTTTACTTACTGTAGCAACCTCTGTACAAATTTTAAATATTGCAAAATAGCCCTTTTTCGTAGCAAAATTGTCTAAAAATTCAACATTTAAGCACTTTCCAAATCACTGTACTGACATCTCGTGGCAGAATGACAAATATTTTCGGCTTTATAGGCTTTCTACCTGTTATACTTGAACCACCCTTACTGAAGACAACACGAGGGAAATTTATTTTATACTGAGAAATTATACCATCATTATTTTCATTTGTATCGTATTTTTTTAGGGTGGCTGCATACAGAATGATGATCCTGAATTTTGCAGTTCTTGGGAAGACATTATAGTAAGTATTTAAAATGTAAAAAAATATTGCTCGGGGAATTGAAGTGAAGTATGAGAAGTTAGCATAGTGTAGCTGTTTGTTGTTGTTTATAAAAACTGATACAGTATTATATTACATTATTTTCTTTCCAAATGGCGAAATTAACACAGTTAAAGACAATATCTTGCTTTGGGGAAAATATCGTTCTCAGAAAACAGAAAGACAAATAAACAAATGGAAAATTTTATTTGTGTATATTTTTTACTAACCATAATGTTAAAATTATCCCAATCTATAATTACAATGATTTAAGTGAAGTGTTTATTAGTATTTTATTTGTACGTATCCTCTTCTTGTAAGATTATCTATACAGCCCTTTCTTATTTTTATAATTACGAGTCTAATATTTTTAGTTTGTTAAATACTTCAATAAAAAGACACTAATACTATCTTTACAAATGCCTATGTTAAAAGGGTGTTTTTTTATAGAATTTGTAATTATTCCTTATCTATTATGATATATTCGCTATTTGTAATGAATGTTTGTATATATATCTGCAGAAAAAGAAGATAAATGCTAGTTTTTTAGATAGGGCTCTAGACGAAAAAAGTCATCGTTTATCTTTAGCAGTTGTTCTTTTTTTATATTTCTAATAACAAGACAAACACAAAGTACAGGTGGTTATCAAAATAATGGAAACACCTGTGAATAAAAGTGGCATTTTTGAATGTGCTTCTTAAGCATTAAAATATAATAATAGCTACCAGTTTCTAAAAAAAATTATATATTCTGGTAGTATGTGATAGCTTTACTGAAGTTCTTTAAGTCTTGGATTTTTTTTCAAATGTGTAAAATGTCGAACCTTTCAAATTTTCAAAGATACCAAATTGTAGAAGACCTTCTAACTGGATCAGATGTGACCGAAGCATCCCAACATTTAGACGTTTCTAAAGGTACCATGTTTATAGTCATGACCATATACACACAGCATGGCAAGACAAGCTCGGTAAAACATAATAGTGGATGGAAATCGGGTATTCAAGTGAATTGTAATATCTAAAAATTGAACATTTGCAGCAATAGGGACCGCAGAATTCGATCAGCATCTAGATTACCAGTATCAAAAATTACAGTCAGAAGGCACCTTCATAAACAGAACATTTACGGCAGAGCAACAATTCCCAAGCCACTTGCCACAGATGTTAATGCTGAACGTCGTCTACAGTGATGTCCCATTCAAAAATCTGGTCGATTAATAAGTGGAAGAAAGTAATATGGTCTGACGAATATATCGTCTTTCACACTTTTCCTACAACAGAACGGGTGCATGTTTGAAGGACACCTGAAAAAGCGTATGATCGAGTTTCTCTCCTTCCATTTATCAAACTTAGAATCTGCCTTGATATGGGTAGTCATGTCGGGTTTCTACTGGACTAATCGCAACTTTAAGGGAAGGATTACTGGGGAGATACACTCACTTCCAAAAGTTAAGCACGGAGAGGAAAATGCTAATTTCCGGAAGCCAATCAGAATTGAAGAGGATGCAATTCGCTGCAGAGGTAGATGGAAGTATGCAAATATGTTAGGTAACAGCCAATTGTTCTTTCATGTCAAGAAATATGCAAAAAGGCCAGTCTTATAAGAAGCCAGCTTTATGAAGGGTTACAGAAGTTGATTGTAAGTGCTGATAGAAGGTGTTTAAAACTTTTCACAATTTGTTTTCAAGATATACGTGTTTCTATGACTTCCAGAAAACGAATGGAAGATTCTGAGCGCTGGCGTGCTGTGGGGCGCATTGAAGCAGGACAGTCTATCACAGATGTTGCTCTTTTCTTCGGCGTTCATCATTCTGTAATTTCACGTTTATGGAAACAATTCCAAACCACACAGACAGTTGTCCGAAGGCCCGTAGGTGGTTGCCCAAGTGTTACAACCCCCGCGGAAGATCGATATATTGCTATTGTAGCCAAGCGGAATCGCAGAGCGACCTCCACACGTGTGACATCTATGGTTACAGCAAGCATTGGTAAGGCTATATCTGCAGCTACTGTACGCCGAAAATTACATATGAATGGACTGTATTCCGGGTACATCGAGTTTGTGTTCCTCTATCCTTCCAATCAAGAGGGGCACGATTAAAGTGGTGCCGGGAATATGGCAATTGGACTGTGTCTGACTGGGGCAATGTCATGTTCACTGATGAGTCAAGATTTTCTCTGGAGCCAGATGACAAGCGTATAAGGATATGTCGTAAACAAGGAACACGCAATCAGCCCCAAAACATCACCGAACATCACGCATTCCGAGGCGGAAGCATTATGGTGTGGGCAGGGATTTCATTAGGATACCGCACCGACCTGCACATCTTTAAATGGGGCTCTGTGACGGCTGTCCGGTACCGTGCTGTATCTTCACGTTTCCCACCTCCAGCCAATCTTATTGAGCTGGAAACTGCTCTACAAGAAGAATGGCGATTGCTTAATTCTGCGGTGATTGACCACCTAATTGAAAGCATGGTCAGAAGGTGTAAACTTTGCATACAGATGAGGAGGGATCACAAACCCTATTAATGTCCTTTTTTCATTTTACGCTGTTTATTTTCACTTTATACATAATTCTGTTTAAGTCTCCAGTATGACATTATCTGATAACTTACAAAAATTTAATATTGTTTTCATTTCTTATATAATTATTGATTTTGTTTTATGTATAAATATATATGCTACTTTACTGCCAAATTTTGTGTCAATCAAAGCAGTATTTGTTGATTTTTTTCATTTTACATCTTTGTGATTAACTTTTGGAAGTGAGTGTATATAGAGAAATTTTAGCTGATCAGGTCAATCCTATGAGGTAAACTTTATTTCCTGTAGGGGATGGAATTATTTCCAGGAGGATAATGCAGCTATCCATGCCGCGGGACTTGTTCAATCATGGTTTAGTAAACACGAGCATGAAGTTAAACATCTGCCTTGACCCCGCACGGTCACTTAAACTCAATATAATTGAACTGTAATGGTCAATTTTAGAGCGTTCACTATGGATCCAATATACTCCACCGTCATCTCTCCCAGAGCTTTCACAATATCTCCATGAAGAATGGTACAATATTCCTCTAAACACTATTCATACTTGTATGAATCGATTCCTAGGTAAATCTAAGGTGTATAACAAGCCAAAGGCGGTGCTACACCATGTTATTAAGGGGTGCTTTATAATTATAAAGTGTTTCCATTATTTTGATAACCATCTGTACGTTTGTACAATTTGAAATGTTCCCCTATGTATTAATCGTTTGTTTCTGAAATATAATGGAAAGTACTGTGTATATATTTTGAAATTTTTGAATATAAAATATATTTAATTTGTAATTTATTTTGTAGGTTTTAGTACTTGCAAAATGTATTTCATTAGTATCATGTAATAATTCCCAGTGGTTGGTGGGAAATGTACTTACCCCAAATTTATTTTTTAAGAAATTGATATCGAATTTAAAATTCGACAAATATTAAATTTTTATAAGATTAACAAAATATTCTTTCAAGATAAACTAATATTTCGATAGAAGACAATGAATGATATATTAATCATTGATTGTAATGAAGTAACTGTTCATTGCATGGAATTATGTCGCATTTTTAAAAAATATTCTTGAAAGAATATTAACTGTAGAAATGTGACTTAATGAACTGTTGTCATTTTCACTAAGGCAGACTTATCACAATTGCCCATATGACAATGAAAACAACTCATTTTTACAACCATGAATGTATTAAATTTTTTAATTTTCCTTGGTTTATACATTAACATATTGTGATCTTTTTAATAAAGACATGCGCTGTGGACTTATGCCAAGAAATGGAAAGCAAAGGTATGTGTGATATTGAAGCTTTAGATTCTGCTTGAAAGAGGAAACCAATTGGCCCTGGAAGAAAATCATATGAGATTTCATGTGTACTTTTTTTTCTTTATAAAACTAATATAAGTAATGATTATAAAAGTTTCAATAAAGTTACTGGATAAATATAAAATGACAAGAGTTAAATAAAAAGTTCTAATCTTATTTTTTAATTAGAGAAATGTTTTTTTTCCTGTTTGTAATGCCGCGTGGACCTACACTTGTGTAATGTATATATATGTATCAATAAAAATTTATTTATTTTCAAGTTTGAAAGAATTATCAATAACAGAAATGGAAATTAGCATAAAAACAAGAAAAGTTTTTTTCTATAGGAATATCATTAATCCTTTGACTGCCACTGGCGTATATATCCGTCTTGCTCAACCAATATGTTAAGTGCTCCAGACATATATATACGTATTTCTGAAATACGATTCTTTTCTTTGCGCTTCTATGAGTAAAACTATTTCGAAGGCTTTGGAATGCAATAAAATGACACTTTGAAAGATTTCGCAGTTTGCGAAGGATTTACTTATTTCAGAGAAAAATTTGCCTATTTGTGCCATCCCCCAAATACTCAGCATTAGGTGTACCTATGTAAAAAATGGTAGCACTGGAGTGTGAATTGCGTAGCTTTTAATCGGTAGTTAAGGGGTTAACACACACATATTTAGCTAACATCTTTCCCTAATTTTTTCATTTTATTTTAATTTTCCTACTTGAACAAAATTGTATTATTTAGAAATGTATTCCCAACTAGAAATTTTTGCATGACAAGAAAGCTGACTGAACTCATGCAGCAAAAAAAAGTCCATATTTGTCTCTCGTTCATTGTTCGAATCAATAACTGACTAATAAATGTAACGTAATGATTATTAAATTTTAATTATTTCTAATGTTATTTAAAAAAATGAAATTAGACATTCAGTTTATTTTAATTACCTTACGCAATTACAGATTTCAAAATGGAGTAATGTCTAAAAATGTTTAACTTTTCAATGACTTTCATTTTGAGAAATTATTTTGATTAGTGATAAATACACAAGAAAGGAACACAGAAGGTCGTTTGCACTTCATGGAAGCGATTTTGATAATTAATTTTTATCTATAAATGCCGGATTTTTTTGTGACAATTTGCTTCTGTCTGATAGCCGCGATTCTTGACAATAGCTCTAGTTCGAATTTTTTCCATGAAAGTAAACTCTTTTTAGTACTGTCATGCCAATTTTACTCCATTACTCTTGAACCGTTTTCTAAAATCCTTTCAGTGTTCTTGGATGCCGTTTTCCTAAGAAGTACTTAAAAGTCCAGCGGAGAAGCGTCGGGTGATTCCACAGGTATTTCATCAAATTGGATACACTTTATTTCTGATTCTTTCTTTGCTGAATAAGCGGCAGTTGACTTAAACGTGTGACTAGAGGCTTTGTGAAACTCAACGTTATCGATGTCCTTTCCGTAAAAGGCTAGAATTTCTTCTTCAAAATTTGTCCTAAAGTATGCTGTTGATAGTAGAGTGAATAAAATCTGGCTTCACTTGAGACTTTTTATTTTTAATTTGCCGCTGTAACAAAATCCTGTAATTATTATGAATATCTTTGTGATATTTTCTGTACACTGAAGATGCCATTTCCTACGGTCATTCCCATTAGTTGAGCAATAGAAAAAGTTGATCTACTTTTATTGAAGTAACTTAAATATTCGCATACCTCATCGTGTTTTAACACAAATTTCCATTTTTCAGCAGCTAGGTGTTTTGTAGATAATTTTCGGCAATTTATTTTTCTTTCGGTAATATGTTTCGGCAAAAACAGATGAACTTTAGTTTTAAGCATCTTTTTCAAATTTAAATCTTTTATGAGTGATTTTACTTACAGTACCGGAAAGCATTTCAAGTTCCGATGCAATGAATCTTTGAGCTGGCGGATTTTCTTTTAGGATCATAGACTTCATTTTCTTGATAGTTGCCTTCGTTCGAACAGTTTAAGGATGAGGTTTCGTTGTCATTTTTTCATTTTCACTTAGAGTTAAAAGGGCCTTTCCCCCCCCAAATTTAATTTATTATACATAACTTTTTGAAAAGTTTTTTTTATATTCAATGGCGGATTACAAGACAATCTCAAACAACATGAGAAACAGAATATTGACAAAAATAAATAAAAAATAAGAAAAGAAACACAAGTCCATATTATAGTCTATAAATCACACATTTTGTCTGGCCTTCCAATATCTGCTCCACATGGATTCAGAGCTGAGTGCTCGGCAACTTACCAAATGAATGACGTCCATTTCTTCATTGGAGTCACACAGTTTACAGAAAGGACTCTGGGAAAGTCTATCATGTTTAGATGCTTGGATAGGCAGTCGTGGCCAGTGGAGATTCGAAAATCGGCCACAGCACTATGTCGTGACCATTTTAGAATATGAAGGAGTTTTCTAAACCGCACTTTTTGATTTAATTTAGATCAGAAATGTGTCTGTGTTCTCTGTAGTATTTATTTATGATTCTTTTGGCACTATAAAAAAGAGCTGTATTGTTAGAAGTTTGAAAGATTTTTATCCCTTTCTTCACCAAGCAATCGGTATTTTCATTCCCATCAATGCCTCAGTGCTATGGAATCCATTGCATGGCAATGTCTATATGGCATTGCACAACTACGTAACCTTCAAGCCATTTTCAGAATAAATCTTTAATTTTGCATTCCAACAAAAAGAAAAAATAGCAGATGATAAATCTGAAGTTATCAAAGTGTTATCTCAAAATGCAAACGAAAAAATAAATTACAAATTTGTTTCCATAAAGTCCGAATGACCTTCTGTATAAGCTAAGGTCATTTCATGTTAATTTTAAATATATTTGGCATGTACCAAGAAAGGTTTACATGCGGCTTAAAAACTAAATAAGGAATTACATTTATATACCTACATTCATATACCAGACGGCTCCTGTCTAATAGCCCTAATGCAGGTGGTGCCGGAGTTTTCTCCGAAATATTTTCTTTCTACGTCTCTGTGGGCCGAGGAACGGCGTTTGACGACGAGATTACTGCGATTCTCACAGCTCTGTCCTGTCACAACTGCAGTGCCACTTGGAAAAATTTACAAGAGCTGTTATCCTCAACGATTCCAGAACTGCTCTGTTGGCTATTGTTTCTTTTAACAATCTCATAACACAGGACGTATTGGATTGTCGCCATTGTCTTAAAAACCCTATCATCACTTGGGAAAACTATAGTCCTTTAGTGGGTTCCTGCCCACTGATGAATTCCAGGTAACGAGAAAGCTGACTTCTTGACTAAAAGGGGTGTTCTTGTCATTTAGAAAGTTTCTCGTCCTATGTCTTTCTATTACATTAAAAATCTGATTAAAAGATCAATCAAAGCCCGTGCACAGGAAGACCTCGACAACCGTGTTTTGCAGAAGTCTTGGTGGAATGATATCCTGAAGTTTCATAACGGCCCAAGGCGTAGAGCGGTCACTGAATTCCACTTAGTAACCAGACATGACTGTCTGAGGAATTATCTGTATAGAATCAAAGTTGTTCCTTCCCCGATATGCACTTCGTGCAGCTCTGGAGAGGTCATGGACCCCGCACATCTTGTACACTGATCTGCTCTGCATAAGACCTTTCTCGCCGAGCGTTACTGGGAGGCTAGAGATACGTTAGATGGATGAACTCTGTTTCAGCCTTTTTTCTTCTTCTTTACACGTGCTGTCACAATCTGCCATTAGAAATAAAAAAAAAACACCTTTGATTCATTTTAAAATTCCAATTAAAACATAAATTTAGTTAGTTTATCAATTGATAGATGAAAAATAACTTAGGATTTTATTCGAATTTCATTTAGTCCATCTAAATCTTTGAAAGAAATTTCAAATACAAAATTCCTTTTTGCGCTTATCATTGCAACAAACCATTTAAAACTGGATAAAACAAGAAAAGTTAAAAAAATAAAGAACATATTTATCAAAAATACATTTCTAAAAAGGTAATTTACCTAATCTTATTTATTTTGATGTACGGAAAGGACATTTTTGTTAAAAATATCTAGTCTTTACACATTAAATAAAAAAAGAAAAACATTTAATTTAATTTACTTGCTTCCTTTCCATTTGAAATAAAAGAAACCGTTCTACGTTTGTAGAGAAATTAATTAATCATATTAAGGAACTAATTGCTAAATTATTTTAAAAGAAGCAAAATTTTTTTAGAGCGAACTAACTTTTAAAATAACATCTTGTTCAAATTAAAACTGAATTAAAATTAATCGCATAAGACGATTAATTTCAATTAAAGAAAGTTTTGTTAATAAAAAGACATAAAGCACGAATAATAAGTAAAATTTAATGTTATAAAAAACTCTTGCCTGTTTAAAGAATCCTTAATTGTCACATTTTAATTTTAATGTTATAGTTTTTGTACAAAAAAGTTCGTTTTCCGTGACGCAAGTGTTAAATTTAACTATAAACTAATGTAGGGGAGACCGGGGCAAGATGACGACGTTAACAGTTTTTTGTTGTTTATTAATTTATTTTTAAGGGTAGTAAAATCAATTTTACATGAACTGTTAGAGTAGTCCTTTGTAGTATTTAAATATATTACCATTTAATTTATCCAATTAAAGAAGTTAAAGATTATTTTATTTTTTCATAACCTTAGTAAATCGTCATCTTGCCCCAATACTGGGGCAAGATGACTTTTTCCTTGGGGCAAGATGGCGACACTGAAAAAGGTTGAACATATTTTATCTTTTGAATGTGTTACATGGTTTAACAAATGATAACTGTGTTTTTACATCTTACAAAGTATCAAACTAAGCGTAATGTATTGTAACGTAATGTTGAAGTGTTTAGTTGTGTACCTAACAATAGTCACAAATAAAAATGCCATTTTTATAATTGGAACATTCCTCATGCCAACACTCTTGGCATTTACAGCACTATATTCATTCTTCTGTTGGAAGGTTCCTCTTCTCAAGCAGGACATCTTATAACACCGTCCTTTGAAGTTGATAGAACTGCAATGTTTGGCCTGGATTTTATAGACTTCGGCCTACAGGAACAGTTTGAGTTTTTTTACTCCCTTTTTAGCTTCACGAGCTTTTTTTTCTCTGTTTTTTAAAAACTTCCCGTTCTTCCTTCTGCTTTTCCCTTTGTTCTAACATTTCTTTGATGGGTGTGCTTATAAGAATGCTAGAGCTCAGTTTTTTGCTTTTTCTTTTTTTCCTCACATTATGTCGTTTTAGGCAATGGTTTGAAATAAAAAAAACACTAACAGGCTTCTGTGGTGCATCGGAATCAGCATTTGCCATAAGTTTTGGTTTTTCTGGAGGGTTTATATGTTAGTTTTCTATTACTGGGGTCTGAGGATTAGCACTATTATTCTCAGTTTCATCGCCAACAGCAGCATGGTTAGTAGTTTTTACCGCAGCATAGTCATATTCGCTAAACACAAGAGGATTATGAGGCTCGATCCCATATTCTTTAAACCCTTTCAACAGCATTTCCAACTGTAGCTGATTTGAAGTAAGTGATGCTGAAAACCTCACCAATATTTTTGTCTGTGATAGTTTGTTCTGGATGAGTGACCATAAAGTTGTCACATGCTTGGCTATAGTGCGTTTTTAACTGGTAGAAAAATGACACAACAAGGGGCTGGAGACGATGTGATGTGTGCGACAGCAACCCAACCAAGGTGATATTTTTCGTTCTGTAATATATGATAGCCTGCAAAGTTATATGAGTTTTGTGATTGTCAAAAATCAACGGAGTAGGAGATTCTTTGCTTGGTTTCACATGAAGATAAAAATGCTTCAAAAAAGAGAAAAAGGTGCCCTCATTGTCCCAGCCGTTATCACTACAGTTGCCTACAGATCCTGGTGAGGCTCTTTCTACAAGTTCAGAAAGCATTCGTTTTTTCCGAAAAAATCAGAAAAGGTGGCAGGTGAAAGTCAATAGCTCTAAAGCAAACAAATTATTGTACATTCCTTCCTTTAAGGAGGGGGGGGGCTTGCGGATGGCAAAAATGTCTTCCTTTGGTCACGCCCTTTGGAACGAAACCTTTCCGGATCCGATGCACCCCTTAGCCCCAGAAGAAGTGGAAACGCAAGGTCACGCGGACATACACACAGTGTTCCAAGTGTTCACAGGATTTAATAGAATGGACAACAATAGTTAGTTTAATAAATTCCGAAACACGGGGCATGATGACAAGTTCGCCCTCTTGCCCCAGACTGTCTGTTTAAAAATATTCGTTCTCATTACCATGAAGGAAGGCAATTAATTGACATTTATTCATGGTAATCGGTAGTATTTAAGCCAAGCTACTCATAAATATTAAAGAGAAACGTTATATCTTACCCGTACTTGTAGCAGAGCTTATTTACACATGTATAAAAGTTATATCGTGGCATCAAAAACAATCAAAGTTTCACAACTATCACAAAAAGGGCAATTTCAGCGTGTCTATACTATTGTTTAACGAAAGGCCAAAAGGAGAGCCAGTAGTGTTCATTTGATGCTGCTACCTAGTGGAATACGGAAAAATTAAGACATTAGTCATCTTGCCCCGATCTCCCCTACATCATTTTGATCAATTTTTTTCTTTTTATTTCAAAGGATTATTTCATTATGCTAGAAGTTTTTAAGTTGTAGTAAAGATAACATATTGTAATTCTCCATGGTGTTATTAACATTAGGCAGATATTAGGAACAGACATAATTTAATTATTTCTACATTTCACAATACAAGAAGGCACAAAACATTTATAAAACACTCTTTTTGGAACACATCATAGAATTTTACAAAGGTGAAAGACAATCCCTACCGTGTGCGCGGGCAATCTTTCTGGAACCCCTACTGGGGAAGAAGAGTAATTTCTCTATCCAAAAGAACAAGTAGCGCCATCTGGCCATCGTTTAAAGATAAAGGCAAGGCAGCTTTAAATATACAGTGTTACAAGATGATGTTTCTTGACGAATTTTGGTAAAATTTTGTAATATTTCTCAACCAGTTCCTTGTGTAAATTTTGAAATTTTTAAAAAAGAATTAAGGATGTTGAAGAAAACGGGACTGAATATAAGTCTAAAAGGTGAATACAAAGTTTGTTCAAAAACTATCCGATCTTGAATAATCCCACGAACAGTAGAGATTCTAAAGCTACGACACTGTACACAGAGGAGGTGACAGCCTAACGCACATGCTTGAATTTTTTCCCCTTCTATATTGTGCACCAGACGTTTCCTGCAGGCAGTCGGGTGAGGTGCTGTTATACGTGTTCATCGGATTTTTTATTCTCTAAAGATGACTGAATGATTATTGCTGCATCAAATTTTGTAAAAATCAATAAGTTGTAAGATTCAGCAAGTATTTGGAGACGATGCTATGGGAGTCACACAAATTAAACAGTAGTTTAACCGATTCAAAAGTAGCCACATGTCTATAGAGAGTAACCAGCGTTTTGGAAGTCCACAAGCTACTCGAAATGCAGCTGTTGTTGAAAAGGTGGAAAATCCGATAGTAAAAGATCGTTGTTTGACCATACCAGATACTGCTGAACAAGTTGAGATCAGTACAGGATCTGCACATGCAATTTTGTGTGATCATGCGCAGAGCGGCTGCAAAATTTTTCCCAAAGCTTCTGTCGGTGGAACAGAAAGAACTCCGTCTTGCAGTTGCACAGGATCTACCGGAAATTATCAAAGTTGAACTTGGTTCTTTGGGACTTCTGGCTGTTGAAAATGACATTGAAAGGATCCAGTTTTCGGAGAAGAGATGAGATAATGCAGAACAACGCGACGGTGGAGTTGAACACCATTCCAAAACGGTCTCTTAGCAGTGTTTTTAGTAGTAAAAGGAATGCTAGGCTTAGTGTATGAAAACGCCAGGGGTCTACTTTGAATATGATTAGGATCCTAATCGCACAAAGTAATTAAGATTTTTTTTGGCCAAAGGTCGGATACTTTTTGAACATACCTTGGATAAAGTCTTAAGGAAAAAATATAAGGGTATTTTGATCAGTATATTTTCAAACTTATTTTTAAAATTAATTATTGTCATTTTTTAATGAGATATACTTGTTTAGTGTTTTTTCAAATATGAAATCTAAAGGGATAAATTGCTACTTTTTAGAAGTAAAAAGATGCTCTTGACTTCTCCATTGAAATCCGAAGCGAGAAATAATTGATTCCATTTTGCTTCAACATCCCACACAATCCTTTGTAAACTCCCCTTACCTCATGATCTGTCTTTATTAAAACCAAGGTTATTATATACATATAAAGTTTAAAATTGCTTTATAAAAAAAAGAAATTTTAAAAACTAAAGAAAAGAGACTTGAATGAAGGTATAAGAAAACCTAGCTTTTTTTAGAGTTCTATCGGATTTGTTGACAGGAGCAGAAATTTTTTGCATTTTAATTGCTTGTGAAGAAATTAAAAATAAATTCCAGCGAGTAAAAGAAACGAAAAAAAAAAGAATCTCATTAGGTTCTTATTTCTATGTAAAGGAGAAAGAGAAGATTAAAAATTATGAAAATATTTTTTATTTCTGTTTGTTAATTGACAAGTTACACATAAACAGCATTAGAATGCATGTGATGAAAATATACGTACAGTGAAGCAAACTTGACTTTTAATCAGGTTTAATTTTAGTTTTTAAATTTACTAAATCCTAAGAAATTAAAAAAGTACTTTTGAAAAATATAAAATCGTTAATGAGTGAATATCTATTGAAAGCTTTTTAAATTATCTAAAAATCACATTAATAATTTTAACTAGTTCACGCAAACTTTCCTATTCACTAGTTATTTTTGATTTTGGGCTAAAGCTATTCAGGACATCACGTCGATAAATTTCAGAAACAGAAGCTTTTTCATTAACTATAATTTAAATAATCACGTGTCTGATATTTTCTTCGAGTGGTATCAGTGAACGAGATCATACAAATTTTCATTCAATGAACTGGAATGTTCTAGAACAAGGATCGGCAACCTATGGCACGCGTGGTACATGTGACACGCTGTACAATTCTCAGTGGCACTCTCCAATACTTCACAAATTTGTTAATTTTTAAATGGAGAGAAGTTGATAAATTTGTAATGGACCTTATTTGACAAACTTCTTCAGGATTGCGGAAATTTACGTAATTATGAACACATCTGAAAGATAACTCTAAAGATAAATTTACAGTTATTTTGTATATTATTGAACGTCATTTACGGACAGATTTAATTGTTTGAAGAAAGAAAATTGCATATACTTTGCTTTTGGTTCCACATATCTAAGCAAAAACTCTTTCCCCGTATGAAAAAAATTCGAATCCGCAAAGAAATTGTTTAACAACTGAATGCTCAGAATTGTGTCAAAATGACAGCCATAAATTATACCCCTAATTTTGCGGTTTGAAAGTAAAGCGGTATAAGTACTAGGTTCGCAATAAAAATTTTATTTAACTATAATGAAGGGAAATACTTAAATTTTATGTTGTCTATTTCTTAGTTTAGTAAATATTTTTAAAAATACATAATATATGTACAATTTAAATTTTTTCTAATTTTTGTTGAAGGAATAGTTATATTTTATGCTGTTTATTTTTACGTTAAGAAATATCTCTAAATGATACAAAACTAATGTATGATAAAACTGCAAATCTATATTATTGACCTATATTCTTTAACTGCACACATTATCGCGGTAATCAAATTGTTTCAAAAAACTACTGTGTGGCACGCTGAATCATATTGGTAGGCTGGTTTGGCACATCCCAGCTGAAAGCTGCCGACCCCTGTTGTAGAATGTTCGTTTTCGATGATGAGTTAGTTGTTTTGTCTGCAATAACTTTAATTGGCAAAACTACGAAGTGTGTTGACAATAGTTTTCGTTTTGCTTTATAATACGGCATATACGAACTTTGCTTTATACGTATATATTTGCACAATTTATAACAGTTTTTTTGTTAAACCATTAAACATCACAATTATAGAAAATTTGAGCAAAATGCATTTCACAGAATGCTTGCACTGATTTGCATTTTAAATTTCTAAAAAATTTTAAGGCAAGGGGAATTGCTAAAAGGTTTAATACTGAATTTTATATTTGTTTGCATTGTACCAATATAAAGATTTTTTGTGACCCTTTCATTATTGTTGTTATTTTAGGGAAAATTAATCCCACACATGACCAAGAAAAGATGTTTAATACTTTTTAGTTCCACAAAACAACAGGACACAAAAGGCATGCAGCGTTCATTACAGATCACAGAAATAGAATTTTGAAAAAAAGGGGACTTTCCTCGAAATCATTCGAATGCCATCTGATTGTCATTTCTGTTGATTTAGGGAAGGTAGCGAAAAACATTCAAACTATTTGAAAATATTTCATAAAACATTAATCAATTATTATTCAATAATTTAAAAAAAAATTGTGGATTTTGTATATGAGCAGAGTTTTTTTAAAGAGCTATCATAGTCTTTTAGATTCGAATTTTTTTTCTCTGCTTTGAAGCAGAGAGAGAAAGAAATAGAGAGGAAAAGAAAGAGAAAGAAAGAGAGAGAGAGAGAGTGAGAGAAAGAAAGATATATAGAGAGAAAGAGAAAAAGGGAGGTAAGGAAAGAGAGAGAGAAAAAGGGAGAGAGCGAGAGCGATGTGTGTGTTGCTCTACAGAACATACGAAGGGAAGTCAAAAAGTAAAGAAACTTTTGCAGTTCTTTTTCCAAGGTTAAACTACCGTGATAGTATCCATCGCTGAATGAGGGGTGTCGGCAACCCTGTTTTTAACGTGTCGCTTGTCTTTCCTCGTTTTCTTCCCTCGTAGTCAAAAGGAGGGAAGGAGGGGCAATGATTCGCTTTTGGTTTGCGGCGGGTGTGAAACCTGCGCTGGATACTAACCATTCTTTCCATCACTATACCATTCCATCATCATATCCTTCTATCACTATACCATTCCATCATCATATCCTTCTATCACTATACTATCATATCCTTCTATCACCTAAGCCAATGAGGACAACTTGCACATTGTCCTCACTGGCTTACGTCAATAGACTGCCCGATCTTTCGTCGTCACATAAATTTCTTCCCGGTTTGAAGCTCTCTATCCATTCATAGATCTTGCTTCGTGATAAACAGCTGTCACCAAACTGCGCTTGCATATGACGAATTTCCCCAGATTTCACACCTTCCTCAAACAGAAAGCGAATTACTGCCCTTCTTTCTTCCTTAGTGCAAATTGACGATAGAGCTACCTTGTTGAAAGGTCTCCTATGCTCCAACTACTACGAGAAAAGACGAGAGACAGGTTGTTTTGAAGTGTTGCCGCAACCCCCCATTCAGCCCTGGATAACGCTGTTGCTAAACCTCGTAAAAAGAAATATCAAAAGTCTCTTTAGTTTTTGACTTTCTGTCGTATATACTATTTAAAATAAATTCACAGTACATTATACAAATTGATAACTTAAAAAAAAAGCTTTTAGAAGAAGGAAATCAAATTTTTAGAGCAAAAGAAAAATAAAAGCAGCCCAAATATATACATCAAACTATTATTTTACATTACAAATGAATAAAAACTAAGTACACACTGTTAACAATTAACGTCAGTTCAAGAGTATTTTCATATATTTGAAGATATATAATCACATAGTATGTAGACGAATAAAATTAATTATTATAACGAAGTGTTCTAGCACACATTTTAAAAAATTCGTAATTTTCTCCTATGCTGACTGCAAAAAAAAAACAAAAAAAATGTTTTACTTCACATATTTACCATTATTTAAATTACAGATCCTTTAAAAGCTAATCCATTAAAAGATACATTTATAATAATGTTCTCAAATTTAATTTCATTTGCATAAAATTTGCATTGTTAATGATTCAAGAGAATTTCTTGATGATGCTAATGGTTGTATTATATTTTTAAAGTAGCATGAAAAGCATTGAAAATTAACTTACCTTTAACAAATGCCATTTATTATCCTGAATTTGTGAGGTATTATTTTTTTAATATGTCATTTTCTGATTTCGTTCTGATCTATATACACTGCTGGCCACCATAAATGTAACACCAAGAAAGACAAGAGAAAGCACAACAAAATTTATTTTGTAGATAACATGTTGACCAAGTATCAAATGATTAAATTTATAGACTTCTGTGAAGTTTGGTTCCTGCCAGAATCAGTAGCCAGAGTAGCCGCCATTGTTGGAGATCACCGCTGCCACAAGCCTCGGTATTGATTCAAAGGGACTTTGGATGTGTTCTTGGGGTACAATAGACCAAGAAGCTTCCACACATTGCCGAAGTTGATCTGGTGTGGCAGCTGGGGGTGTAATCTGGGTCAATCGTTGAGCAACCATGGACCACATGTTTTCTATCGGTGAAAGATCCGGAGAGCGAATCGGCCAGGGAAGCAATTCAATCTGGAGATTGACGAAGAACCTTTGGACAATGCGTGCCACGTGTGGTCGCGCATGATGCTGTTGAAATATGGCTGGGGCCAAGTCCTGAAGGTAAGGAAGGACAATTATCTCCAACACCTCGGAGATGTAGCGCTGGCTGTTTAAAGTACCGGCAATGCGTACTAGAGGAGTGCGAGAGTGATACCCAATACCACCTCACACCATAATACCCGGGGCAGGACCAGTGTAGCAGTGCATAACGCAGCTGTTTAGCATCCTCTCTCCATGGTGTCTCCAGACTCGATCGACATCGTGTAGTTGTAGACAGATGCGTGACTCGTCAGTAAAGACAACTTCATTCCATTCTACCCCCCACATCCTTCTTTCATTGCACCATTGGTGGCGGAAACGTCTGTAGTTCTGCGTCAAGGGTAGACCAAGTAATGGACGTCTTGCGGACAGACCACTCTGCTGTAAACGGCGTCAAATGGTACGCTCAGACACTGAATGATGCGTTACAGACTCAATGTGCTGTGCTATGGTTCGTGATGTGACTGAGCGATCCGTCCTGCCATGCGCACAATTTGCCTGTCTCAGTGAGTGTGCACTGAAATGGATCGATCGACCACGTCATTCCGTCGTACCCTCCTGCATCCAACGGTCACATATCCGCATTACAGTTGCTGATGATCTGCCGAACACAGGAGGTCGATGCACGTTAAATATGTTGAGACTTAAACGTCCTCCAGTTGGTGTGGCGTGGATGTTCGGAGAGGGGAGAGTCGGCTCAGGTGTTATCCTCTTCCCTTGACGAGGGTCCAAAATTACGAGGTCCGTCGTTGAAGCTCTTAAGTAGCTGGACAGTACTACGTTATAATATATTTATACGAGATAATATATTTATACGATTTAAACGAGAATACTCGTCAATCTCAGAATAAATTGCACTGTTAATGTATTGGATCAAAAAGATTGGCTTATTTTAGAAAATTGCAGATTTTATTATTAATACTTATTTATTTGGTTAGCATAAATAAATATATTACATACATATTACTCGAAAAACTCAACCAACTGTTTTTATAGAGGTCTCTATGAATTTTAGTGATCGTCAAATTTCCAAGCTGAGAGACCTAAATACTCACACTGGTTTACTTCCTTCTTTACTGACAAAATATTTTGTACCTGTCTTGACACTTAGGAAGTTTGGAGTAGGTGTTGTAGAGTTGACTACAGTCCTCTTACTAGAAAGCATCCTTGTGCTTTTTCCATCCCAATAAAATAACTATTCTTTAGGCAGCACGTCATGGACCATTATTCCAATGTCAGAAGATGGTTCTAACATCAAACAATTGGCATTTACACCACCATATCTAAGTTACCATATCTAGGTAATATCGATCCATATCTAGGTAATATCAATGGGCTCAGCGCCTGGTCGGCGTCTTGCATTTGTCACATGGCTTACCAAACCTGAAAGAACCCTATTATAAATAAACTTCCGATCTTTGCCCCTTTTAGGCTAATATCTAAAAAACATTATTATCGCACATAAATTCGTTTTGCTAACTTATACGCTGTTTCAGCTGGAGACACATGAGTTCATCTTAAATTTGTCATCTTTTTTATTTATTTGTTTTACTCTGGCTTAGTCTTAAACTATTCTAACCATCTTGATTTGAAATTTGAAAATATGTTTTGTTTTTTTCAAAAATTACAATTTAAATAGCCAATGGTCACTACTTTTTATACGTGACGATTATACTCGACTGTATACAAAATCCTGCAACTTCTTCATGGCGGGTATACTCGTCAATCCCAGTTAACTGGCTAAAAAAATCAACCTTTTATTGAAAAAAATCGTTCGTGACTTTTCTATCCGAATAAGAAGGCCGGAAATAATTGATTTCTTTTTCCTTTGGAAATCCCCCAATCCTTTGTAAATTCACCGAATCTTATGATTTGGTTCTATCAAACAAAGCCACCAAAGTTTAAAATTACTATTGAAAAAAAGGAACATTAAAAAGGCGAAAGAAAAGGAACGGAAATGAAAAAAATCAGAAATTATTATTTTCTTAGTGTTCTTTCTGCTTCATTGATAAGAGCAGAATACCGTCCACTTTTTAATCTCTTAAGTAGTAAAAAAAACCATGTGGGTATAAAACAGAAAAAAAACATCATTACTTTCTAATACATAGAAAATAAGAGGATAAAAATAAATTAGTGTGTGTGATTAGTTGTTTTAATTGAGTAGTTATGCATATCTTCAGTTTGTAATCGTTGAACATATAATAAGCATTGTAAAAAAATATAATAGAACCAGTGCTGACTTTTATCTAAAGTATCAATTAATCTAACTAAAGAATTTTTTTAGAAAAACTGAAAATGTGCAGCAAGGAGGATTAATGCTCATGAAAATGATGGAAAATAAAGGTATCAAATTATTACCATTCTGAGCCATATGAGTTGGCATAAGTATGAATCTTAAAGCTGACGTGCAAATCCACAAAGTTTCTTGTTTTGCGGTTTTGTTAAATCAAATACTAGTGATACTATTATACATAAGACCAAAATGCTCCAAATAGGACTCTTCCACTGGAAATAGATTTCAAATTTCAGTAATTTTTCTCAACAAAGTAAGAGAATAATAATATTATTTATTTATACAAATGCCAGACATTTGGCCACTTGCCATTAGTCTCGATCTAGCTTCTCAATACTTTAGAACAATAGTCAAAAGACAATAAGGCAGTGCATTCGTCAATATGGTTCCTATCCATGGAATTTCCAGAATCACAAAGTGTACTGGCTGAAGTGTCTAGTCGAATTTTAAAAAGAGGGGCATTCAAACAATCGTGTCCAGTCAAAAGACGAAATAACCCCTTTGCTAGAAGATGAGAAAATTTGGAATTATTGACTTTGAACTAGTGAGACACTCCCAGGCCCTCCTGAGCCTTGTTTACGTAAGAGTAGTTTAATTTCTAAATAAGAAATTGAGTTTATACTATTTCAATTTATTCTCTTTCGACATGGCGAACGGTGTACATTTAAAGTATGCAATTTTTGTACATGGTACACACTTATGAGGCTCATGTTATATACATAGGTGATGTTTTGAAAATTAATTTCGCCATTTGTTTTTCACAAGGAGGCTGTATTACAAACGGAAAGAACTCAGTATCATAACAAAATAAATACTTTAACTATATTTCCACATACTCAAAAAATATGAAACTGCACAATTGTCATACCGGAATACCAGTTTCAACAAAAATCCCCTTTAAAAATCAGTATTCAAATATTCCAGGATGTTCTTCGAAAACTGTTTAACCTTTTGATTGTTTCCCAAGCAACTCCGCTATTGTGTTGACTTAAAGGTAGAAAATAAATGGAAGTCTCTTGGAGCAAAACTGAGGCTGTAGGCCGGGTGTTTCGATTTCTCATTCTCAGACATCAAGTGTATTTTGCAGTGTCCCTTAATGCAAGAGTTTTCCTTTTCATGTTTGAGGAAAACTCTTCTACTCAAGCTCTTTGGTTTCTTGCGTCAAATGGCGAAGTTACTTAGAGTAAGGAGACTATTTTGCACTCGACTGGGCTTGAAAATATCGACCTACCCTTTATTTCAATTCTTTGACACTCTGCGAATGATACATTACTCCTGTTTCTCGCCGCTGTTAAGAATTCAAGAAAAATTATTGTCTTTTGTTATGAAAAATTGTTTTGCATTACTTCATTTTATAACACAATTTCCTTATAAAAATAATGGAACTTATATTCGTAACATTCCTCGCATGTATTGTCACGGCCTGAAAGTTAAAAGTGTGAGAGGATTGAAGGAAGAAGCAGACATGATCAATAAATAGCTAATTTTATTTAATCTTTAGCACTTTATGAAATACACTTTTATAACTTAATTCTGGGAGCAATATGATATCCTAACCCTCAATTGGATAACTAACTTACGAAACGTACTTATCTGAAGTGGAAGCTCCTTGTATGATCCTTCTTGAAGCCCGATAGCACGGTCAGCTAAAGGTTGGTTACCTAACCACTTCCTGGCGGATTCTCAATCGCCTATTAATCTTAAGATGCACGGCCATCAGTCGCTGTTTACTAATACTTGGATTTCATGCTTAACCATTAAGTCGCCCATTCAACTATTGGCACTGAAATAGTAGTTACATTTGCATCTACCCGGGTCAAACAAGATATCAGTTCCTCTTGGAGGCAGGCCTCCGTACATGAATGGTATGATGCTGCTTTACTTGGGACAAGCAGTAGGCCAGATGAAACTACTCTTGCTAGACTACGAAGTGGACATACTCGAGCTCAACGGCATGTGGATGGTCTTAAAGTTTACCCTCCTTGTCCAAAATGCAATGTGAACCAAGCCGCTCCTGCCCACATCTTGACTTGTATTGGATACCATAAGAGCCAGCTGCTCTCAAGTCCAACTATAGTTCTTGATTGCTTGAAAACGCACGGGTTCCTGGACTTGATCTAGATGTTTCTGTCGGTCAAGTGGGATAAGAAACAACATATTTGCATATAAAATCGTCATCTCTACAAAAAGCGGTTTTTAAACTAAAATCACAGTTAAAGAATTTTTTCCCAAAGAGGATTAGAAGACCCGAATACAGCCTGTTACATTATAATATGGGAAACCATGAAAAATAAATAAATAAATAGGTATTTAGTGTATTGTTTCAAAATGAGATACTGTTCGAATTTGCCACTAACAATGAATACCTACCTTTTGATTCCTCAAAGAAAATTTCTGCGTACTTTCACTATGTCAAACGTAATACTATACGTTTTTGGTACAAGTATGTCAGCCCTGGTTTGAATATTACTTCTGGCATGGTTCTTTATTAGCCAATCAGACATTATAGTGATGCTGATTGCTGTGTCGTGGAGGCCCTGGGCTTAAATCCCGGAAAAGGCACAGATATTTGTAAATGTATAGTGCTTGTGCGGTATAGAGACACTCTAAATATCTTCCAAAAAGTACTCTCGAGAGGTTAGTAGAAGGGGGTAGAACGGCGCAAAATCGTACTGTCACCTGTGTGGTGCTCAAAGCTGAGTGTAACGACAAACGTAATCTTACGTTACTTGCTCCGAAGAATTTCGTGAGCCTCGATCTGTTGGAACTGTAAATCAGGTGGGATAAGTAAAAACAACACGCTGAACCAAAACCTTTATTACGTTCGAAAAAGTAATATTATTCTTCGTAACAAGTCATATCTATAAAATGATATTCAATAAATTTAAAGCCCTCTTCGCATTTAACTGGATTTCATCGGGCACACGCCTTCCTTGATATTTCAAGCTAGCAATTGTGATAATATCAACATTCTATGATATTTCTCTCGGAAGTTACTAAAAGAGGTTCATATTTTTTAAATATTTCAGTTGATATTAAAATCAGTGTTTTTGTGGTAATTTATCAATTATTTAATTACTTTACTCTAAGTATTTCCCCTTTGAATGAAATTAAAAAAATTAACACATTTAATTATATATCTTGAAATATTTAATGAAATTTTGAAACATATTTTCTTTTTTTTAGTAAATATTTTTAACTTTTTGTAGGAATGTGAATTTTTTAAAATTAGATTATTGCGACTGATTGTACTTAAAAAACCCTCCTTTTTAAGGGATTATAAGAATTAAAATATTATCAAGTTTTTTTCACTTTCGAATTTCTTTATCAAAATGAACATTTATCCTCTACTTACAAGTTGAACTCGCTCAGTGACTTTTTTCAAATATGGCTTTAAAAAAAATAAAACTCTTTAATGAAAAAAAAAAAGTCGTTCGTGACTTTTCCATCCAAATCAGAAGGCGGAAAATAATCGATTTCTTTTTGCTTCGAACATCCCTCAATCCTTTGCAAACTCACCGAACCTTGTGATCTGGTTCTATTAACCAAGACCATCAAAGTTTAAAATTACTGTTCAAGAAAAAGAACTTTAAAAGCCAAAATAAAAAAAAAAAGAAATGAAATTGAAAAAAAAGCAAGAAATTATTATTTTTCTTAGTGTTCTTTCTACTTCATCAACAAGAGCAGAAAACCGTCCACTTTCTAATTGCTTAAAAAGAACAAATTAAAAAAAAAGAATCTCTGTGAGTATGACGAGAAAGAAAAAAAATCAAATATCACTAAGTTCCACTTTTTATATAGATAAGGAACAGAAAATTAAAAAAAAAAATTATTTGGATTGCTTGGTGTGTTAATTACCTAGTTGCTGGTAAACGTCTTCAGTTAATAGACGATGAAAGTATTAGGCTTACTGTAGAATAAGTTTCTCATTTCTAATCAGCGCCAATTTTAATGTTTTTTTGCAGAGTTACCGAGCAAATGTTATTGGAGAAGTCCAAAATCTGCAGCTAGAAAGAAAAATTGTTGCTTATCAGCAAATCTGTAAAGTGAAAGTTAAAGTAATTGTTTACGTAAAAGATTATAAATATTTTAATTTATAGAATTCATAACTATGAATACATTTGAGTATAAATCTAGAAATATAAATGAAACATGTAAAGATTTGGTATTTTCGTATGACACCGGAGCCAATTTGTCAAGCAGAAAAATGTAGCCAATTGCCGTGACACGTAGCTGATAGTGGGAAAACCTTTTCTTCAGCCGTACAAACTCAATCATCTGGTTTTTGCATCTCGTATACAGTACATAACATTGATTATGATTTGTAAAATTCTTCTCTTAATTTTATGGGGAAAATGATTAAAGTTTGGTATGTATTTTCTTAAGAAATGAACACCGTGGAGTATTTACGAAAATTATCCAATTCATAAGTACCCAAACGACTACGAAGTTAACAAAATGGCGAGATAAGAAACATCGTGGAGCTGGATGATAGCATTTTGATCAGAGATGAGTATTAAGTTGATCGCGATCGACCGGTGGACCACCAAGGGAGGTGACTGCCTTTATTAAGACCTAAGACGCGCCTACTAAAAGAAACACATTTATGGAACATCGAAACAACTATAATGGAGAATAGGCTTTTCACAATTGATGTTATTGTGTTTACTTAAGTAAATGAGTCAACAAATGTGTAGACGATACATGTGCCATCATTGGAAGCACACGATGACACCGTAAGGGATTGCTCGTGTCATCACTTAGTGTGAGAGGATCGGAAGGAAGATTAGCCATAGTCCATACAAATTCTATTTATTAACAATTCTCAATTACGACTCAAATTCAACAACTCAAACTAAGAAATGCACCAAATACTAAATATGTGAAGCAATCACGGGATAGACGAAATACGAGGAGAATTAACAGTAAATTGGATCACTTACGTCGAAGCAATAAACCTTCTAAATCAACTCGTTCTAATCCAAATTTAACGCTTAATTGACCAAATCATCAATCTTAATATTAATCAAATAAGTAACGAAGTTCTCTTGTCTAGATTCAAGCTAATCAATCACTGCTATCCGTTAGTAGAGTCTAACCTCTCTCTTTCTTAACTCGAAAGTTTAATCTCTATATACAAGTCTTAATTTACATAATCACATCTTCTTCGGAGGGAAGTTATCAATAGAATAAATTTTAAAGACCCATATTTTCCCCCAAGAGATCTGTTAGTAAAAAGAACACGTATAGACCCGTTACAACACTTAACATGTTAACTGCCATTTGTAGAGGAAAAAAGCGATCACTGCGATGCCAGCTTTAAAAATAAATTTTTCCTTACACGCCAACTAAAGGGGAGAATAAGTGTTAATGATGAGTTCTTCTCGCGATAGCACGGGATTGGCGATTGAGACATCATCTCATTCTACACAATTTCATAGGGTTTGGGCTCTCGTGTTGATGTCATGTCCCGTGATGGGGCTGAACTCGGCAGCGAACAAATTTCGTTCATACGTAGGTTACAGATTAATCGGTTCACGTATGTTCATTGCTCGTATTGAATACTTCCGCAGTCTAGCAGTCACTCATAGTCGTTCAAGGATTCAGCTTCACAATTTTGTGATACTTGCGTTTTTGTAGTAAAAATAGTAATCTATCATTTTAAAAGTGGGGTATAATGTCGAAAGCAAGTGCTTAGAAAAGAAAACATATAACATTATTACTAAATGGCCATACCTACAGCTCTGGGTGGACCGCAACACCTTTAAATCTTAAAAAGTAGCCCATAGACTGGAAAAGTCCACCCACCGCTGATTTAGATTCATACTTATCGAATGCATATAGAGTCGTTTACATGAAGAGACTGATTTTTTGCGATTTCACTTGCAATTATGGCTTCTTGGCCTCATGAATAATGTAGTTATTCGAGTTTTTGTTTATTTCATGTTTTTTTTTTTAAATACAGAATTTTTTGTTCTACTTAATTCTCTAAAATTTTATATATTGACGGGCTACTATGGAAAGATCATGCGCGGGAGTTTGTTTTTGTTCATGTGCGGAAACCGTGACTTATTTGGCAACTTTTTTTTGATTTAGCGGTTTTTTTTTTGTGAAATTTTGGTTAAAGTTATATTTTTATTACGTAAATATTGAAGATTTTTTTTTTTTTTTTTTTGAAAAAAATTCTCTTTTTTTCTGTACAAATTAGAAACTGAACTCGAAGAAGAAAGGAAATGTGAATTATTTTATACATAAATGTTTTTTTTAAAATAAGTTACAAATGTGAAATTTAAGATTTTCTCAGTATTTTGTATTTCAAAGATTTTCTCGTCAATTTAGTATTTCAAATGGTGAAATAATAGTCTGACAGAAAAATTTGGAAGAAATGTTTACTTATATTTAGTCGAGGAAATTCAAAATGCTACGCTCTTAAGCATTTGGAATTAATAAAACCATATATAGCTTCTCGGGATGATTGGTTAATTTATCATTTATTATATTAACCAAAAAGATTGTCCAAGATTTCACAAAAGGCTTATAGGCAAAAAGTGGTTAAGATTTTTTTTGTTGCTGCAATATGTTTTTTTATACTATTTACTTGAATAAAAAAATAATTAGGACTATAACTCTTCTATTTAAATATATAGAATAGTGTAACTTATATACTTTCAACGTTATTTGATTTCAAATCGTTTGGTGTTATTACAGTCATTATCTTCTTTTTATATTAAATTATTCTAAATAAAAACAGACTCTGAACGAGCATAATTTAATGCTTCTTATTTTTACTCGTATTTCTGTACCTATTTTCCTCTTTGCATTTGAATTCGTTGATGTTGCTTGCTGATTTAAATTCGCTGTTATACTATAGCTCAGGAATTCTCAAACCATAGAAAGAGCACTTTCAAAACAAAATTGTTGCTTAGAAATAAAAAAAAAAAGATACCTGCATGAACATTTTGCAAGCGAAGAAGATAAATAAAACATTTATTTATAACTATAAAAAAAAAAAAAAAAAAGCTCAGAAATATCTTAAAAAATAGAAAGAAAAATAAAACAAATTTTTTTTCTACATAAATTTTTATGCTTGAAATAAAATAAAAACCTGCATGAACATTTTGCAACAACCTATTAGAGACATAAGTAAAATCTAACAAAAGCTCCAGGATAATTATCGTTTAAAATAATTACTTTAGAATAGCAGTTATTTTTACAATAATGATACCATTGCAACGCTTTATTAATTTTCTCCCTACATCAATGATTTTCAATATGCGTTGGAAATAACAATAGAAAACAACTTAATGATTTCAGAAATTTATATTTTCCCCTTGAAATAAGTAATATAATCAGCAGCACCACTAAGACAAATATTTGTGTTTGTTTTCCGCTCATACGGTAGAAAAAATATCAGAAAAAGAAATAATATCAATTCTCTTTGAGTTTCAGTTCAAGGATTTTTATTTCTAACTGATTTAAACCAAACACAACTGCCACTTCATTTCTGTCAATAATCCATAATCACGTAAAAGTTTTTAACTACAAATATAAATAATTCAGTACAGACAAAATAAAAGGGGGAAATTTTGCAAATCACAGCTTAGAGATTCAGTCATTTTGGATAACTTTAGTCACGATTGAAAATACGCGATGATAAAGCTTGAAATGAATTGCACGGAAAGGTTATGATCAAAGGTCATATTTAGGAAAAAAATAGATTTTGCATTTTGAGCTTGTATGTTCTTTTAGGTATACTACTACGTTAAAAACTTGATCCGTGTAGAATATGTAATTTTTTTTTTATATTTGTCCAATAAAATATATGAAAGCTTAGCTTTTTCTAAAAAGGCTTTTCTGTTGAAGCCACGAAGCTTAGAAATGGAATTATAAGCATTTTAATATATGTATAAGATGATTTAAAAATGAATAAATAACCGAAAGTTGTGTGTGTGTGTGTGTTCTATATTAAGAAAGCAGAACTTAGTCTTTTCATAAACACATTAATTGTTTTCTTATTTAAAAAAAATATTTGCCTTATTTGAAAGACTTAATAATACGACGTACTTCTTGAAAAACTGGGCTTATTAGATGTATTTATTTTTGTTTCCTATGTAATTTTTACTGTTTTTAACCGTATTTACCCTATTTAACTGTTACTATTTTCCGAAAAACTGTAATCTTAGAGGAATTACAGTTTTTAAAATGCGATAACCCAAAAGATATAGTTTCCGTATATTTATATTAAATGTAATAAAGATGTTTTTCATACAGTTCTTGAAGGCTTTAACAAGGATATTTAAAGCGTATAATTCGAAGGTAATTTATTTTAATTTTAAAACAACAGAGTAGAGAAATTTTAACAAAAAAAATCGTTTATTATTTCGATTGATTGTAACTCTGAAAATATATATACAATGCGAGCTCTTGAAGAATCTTACCTTCGGCCCTGTAAAAAAGTCATATCTGTATGTAAGCAAAGTATTTTTTCTTATATAAGCATTTTCTATTAAAAGATAACATTTTGAAGATACGATGTTTTCTTCATTTTTTGTCAAAAAATGACACTAAAAATGTATAGTTACAATATTCTTAAAGTATATTTTACAAACACACACACACACACACACACACACACACACACACACACACACACACACACACACACACACACACACACACACACACACACACACACACACACACACACACACACACACACACACACACAACACACACACACACACACACACAATATAATAAAACATATATATATATATATACATATAACTTATACATAATATTATAAAACCATTTAATGATGACATAATTCAAAATTTTGAACCTTATAAAATTGAAATTAAAATATTGTATCATTTGAAATAATATTGAAATAAAAATTATTCTGTAGCCAAATTTTAAGCAAGCATCTTCAAAACAACTATGTTTATCCTCCTTCTCTGATATCTTAAATTGACATTCGATAAGATATTTTAGTTTGATTAATTTCAACTTTTCAAACGTAACTGCATGGTATTTTTTTTTTGGTTCCTCAAATCATATAAACTATTTTATGCCTTATCCCTCCTTTGGCATTTCAAACATCCAGTTAAATCATATGCGCATGCATCAAGAATTTACTGTAAGACTACAGTTGTCATTTCCATGCTGAAATTCGCCTAGAGTATGAGTTTTAAGTAATGAGGAAATAGCGTGCTATTAAAATTGCAAAGAGAGCATAAACCAACTGGTCAACGTCAGCTTAATTATGGCTTAAAACTACGAGGACTCTCTATGTGTAATTACAACTAGTATACTATTAATAGTGCTTTTAATAGTAATTTATGGTAGTAATAGTTAATGGCTAATATTAACAGTTTTAGTCTGAAAAAAATTTCATTTTTGTTGAATCTTTCAACTGAAGATTTTGATTCAAAACATAAAAGGTATATTTGAAAAATAAAATTAAATTTTTGGTAAAATGAAGGATAATCAATTTGATCAAAATATTTTCCTAGTTATGATTGTTCAACAGGAACTATTGGGAAAGGTATGGTTTGAAAAAACTCAGTATATGAAAAGGCCACAAAAAATGAAAATTTAAAAAGAAAATTAATCAAAATCTTAATTTTCATTGTAGCCATCCGCATTACATTATGGTAAGATTTTAATCATTGATTATATGATTGAAGTGCAGGGTGGTTATGATTAAATCTCCATTTCCAAAATGCTGTAAAAAAGAAATATTGGTCAGAACGACTTTAAATTTGAACTGATTATACTTGCAGAAGAGGGAAACACGGTATGGGAAAAAAGTTCCAAAGTTTATCAATAAATGACGCTGTAAGCGGCATAGCGAAAAGGGATTCTGCTACAAATGACATTTTGAGTTGAATTATAACGCCTTAGGCATGAGTTACACAACAAACCAAATACACTGTTCTATGTGCGTGATTGCTTCGGTTTTTTGACGGAAAAATGACTTCCAAATAATTTTTTTAACAGTTTTGTAAATGTTAATAAAAAGCTCATTTACCACGGCAAGGTTGTACCGTATTGGATGAGAAAATTGGTTTAAACTTTTCTAGTGTAAAAAGCTGCATAAAAAGCAAAAATGATATTGTGTATTCTGTTAAAATTTGAAATGACAAATGGTTCTTTTTTTACAGCATTTTGAAAGTGGAACCTTAATTATTATCACCCTCTATGTAGCTTGATGGAATATTAAAACCAAATGAGCTGAAACGGTTTTAATCGCATTTTCTACATTTCATAAAAGATTGAACTGCTATTGAATAGATTATCTATAGATCTATTTAAAAAGTAACAAACTTGATTATAAGCTTATTATTATAGCAATTAATTACCACTTTTCTTGAATGTTAATATTTGATTTATGCCGATGTGTCGATTGATCTGATACCTTAAGACAGTGTTTCTCGAACTGCGTGGGCTCTCCTTAGGGGGGCGTGAAAGCCTTACATGTGAGGACGAGAGTATATCGCAATCAAAAGGTTATTTAAAAAAATTATTAATTTGCTGAAAGGAAGCAAAACAAGATACATTCTGGAATAATAAAAATAAAATTTAATAATTTAAGTTAATAAAGTTAATTAAGTAATAATTAAGTTAAAAGTTTAATAATTACCAGTGATCCTATCGGAAAGTCATAAAATTATATACAAAACTTAATACTGATCTTGATAGTATGTACGGTCGGTTTATAATTAAAAAGTCGTATTGTAGTTTTAGCTTTAAAGTACATTATTAATGAATTCAATGCATTGTTATTGTATAGAGGGTGCGCGCAATAAAAAAAGGAAATTGGGTCGTAAGTATAGAAAGTTTGAGAAGTACTGCATTAAGATATTGATATCTTTTTTACTTATTTTTGAATTGACATTGGTAGTCAAAGCGCATTTACAAAATATTACCTGTGGATATAGAGAGAGAATCAGATATTTTCCTCAATTTCCCTGAGGATGTTAAATATTACGCTATCACTTTGTTTAACATAATTTTTAATCCATTTAAATGTAGGAAATAATTGGTTCCTGTCATTTAAAGGCAAAGGGATTTTTTAAAAAATCTCTTATACATTTAATTGCAATCCTCTCATCGCTCTTCTTCAAAGAATGTTGCCAAACTATGCAACATGAAAAATATATTTTCCAATTAAAAATTATCAAGATGATCGTAGTGTTGAAGTTAGATTAAAATTGAGTTGAGATAAATTTTTCATCTTTTTCCCTTTCACAAATTTGACGACAAAATGCATTTATTCATTAAAAGCTGTGATTCAGTCACTTAAATCTTTTGAAATTCGTTAGTAGAGTTAAGATGTTTCGCTGCAGGCTGTGTAGAAGTTGCATATTGGGCTTCATTAAGATATGAACTGCTATATGGACTTGAGGCTCATGTAAAAAAATCCGATGATGTCATTTTGTCTTAATTTTAATTTTCAAAGTTATTTCTGTCTTTAATAATTAGAAAGCCTTATTATTCTAACAGCTTAGGTAAAATTCAGTAAATTATGAACAAAATTGTTTGAAAATTACTTATTTTCAAAAGCGTTCTCACGTTATTTGATTTTAATAAATCATGTAGAATGACATAGACTTAATTTCAATAAAGAATTCTCAGCCTTAAATGTTAACACCAGGCATTTAACGTCAATTTCGGATCCTATTTAAAATGTTCCTGTGCAAAAATATTATTTAATTTAAGAATTTATACTAAAAGTAATTGCTTACCATTCATTTTGAAACTTTTGATGTAGTGTTAATCTTATTAAATTTCGATACAAAATCTTTTGATATTTATTCCTATTGTAATGGATGTCCCCTGACATTCCTCGGCGATTGGGAGTTAAAATGAATACCAGCCATAATCAAAACAAATATAATTTATTAATCCTTTAATAAATTTAATAAACGCAGGATAGAGAATGCACCTATAAATAAGTATCGGAGTAAAAGCAAGGAAGACGAGATATTTAATAATTAATTATGGATTGAATCACTTACTTTTTGCAACGTTTCAGTAATATACGTTCTAAATAAGCTTAATTTGTTCACATCTATTCAACCTCTAGTCGAAATTAATCTAATTCAGATATATATATTATTGACTAAGTAGTCAAATATCAATGTTAAATATTAAGTAATTAATCAACGAGTCAATCTTACTAGCTTTCCACAACTTTACATTAATTGCTAACTTCTGTCATCTAACTCCTAACCTCTCTCCCCTTTGAACCAAAAAGTTAATGCTTAAATATACGACATGATTTACATAAACGCTTCTTCATCGGCAGAAAGTTTATAATAGAACAATATTTAAAGAGATAGGTTTTCCCTAAGAGGATTAGTAAGAGGCTCATGATAAACCCATTACACTTGTAAGGAATTTATATTCCTTCTTCCCTCTAACCCAGCTAGATATGTAGGAGGGACTAAATGATAAGATGAAATGATAAACTTCAATTGTTTATTTGTCACAGTATTCAACACAGACACAATAATACTCTAAGTAAGATAAATTTGGTCAACTAGAGGACTAAGGTTAGACAAGATAGCGAGGGGATAATAAATACGATCATGTGAATCTATCCTTACGATAACTTATACAAAGCTTGTTTTAAGAAGAGCACTCATAATTTAACTCTCTAACTTCTATTTGAAATAAGAGCACAGTACCTGAACTCTTGCAATCCTTTACTTTTAGACGTGGCCTTAAACACTTCCCCAATAGTTGACTTAAGCACTTCTTCCAGATTCCAACTTCTCGCGGTGTACACTGTTTACGTATACGTATTACTGTCGATTTGCTTGCTTCTCATCTATTCACTTCACTTCCAATGCATCCTCACTTCACTAATTCTCAAAACTCGTGAATCCTGAATATATATGTATTAAACTTAATTTGCATAATCACGTTTTCCTGTTCTCTGAGAAAGTTGGTTGAAAGAATGCTGGCCCTAAAGGAATCCCCAAGGAGTTAGTGAAAGGACACGTATAGATCCGTCACACACTACAAATTACATTTGTTCAGAAAATAAAAAATTCAATGTGCATTCATTTTTAATTATATCGTTCGTACTCATACATGTTACTTATTAGATCAAGTACTTGCTGTTAGTGTTTCAATTGTACGATGAAACTGATTCACAAGTCTCTTAGATACTTTAATTACGGTTTGACTTTTGAAACCACTGCGAGACGCATTCGAAATATTTTTGTCGATAATGCGTCGAGTAGATGGGCTGATGCACGTTAAATCTGTAGTTGTTCAAAGGCCTCCTGTTGGTGCGCTACTGAAGTTCAGTGAGGGAGTGCCAGTTTGGTCATTTAACCATGCTTCAAAATTACGAGGTCCGTCACCAAAAGCCCTTGTGTTGCCATATAAGGAAACTCCGGCCATATAATGTACTCCAGGTTAATCGCAGGCGACAGTGAGTTGCGGTAAGGGGAACACATCTGACAGGCCTACGAGCATATAGACCAATGTGCCCTAAGCGTCTGTACACGGTTTGCCTTGAAACTGTCGTACCGGTAGCTGAAGAGAGCTGACGAGATAGGTCTGATGCTGTGCTTCGTCTGTTTCTTTTGGCAGTAACTGCCAAATACCGGTCCTCATTCGGCGTTGTAACTCGGGGGCGACCTGTGCTGTAACATCTATTCACATTAACATCATCTTGGAATCGTTGCCAAAGCCTGGAGATGACACTCTGGGCGATTCCAAGTTCCTCGGATACTTCCAGCTGGGTACGTCCACATTCCAGTCGTCCGATAATTCTACCACGTAAAAAATCATCCAAATGCTTCCTTTGTGCCATAACTATGCGGTTATTGCACTGAATGGCTTTTAAAGCGCTTGTGAACAATTTTACTTCTTTGCCACCACTCCTTAAATACCCCTCTCTTACACTCTCGTCATTGTGACGTACTATCCACGCCATCTGGTGGTTTCCTGCAATTTGCATATTCTTCTTCAAGATGTGTGAAATAATTCTACGGGTGAAATTTTTATTTTATAGTTTAATTTCTGTGTGCTTCTGAATTATCCTTAATTTATGGACATGAGTGTATATGCACATACAATTTGAAACATGGTGTAATACAAACCAAGATAATATCACCCTTTTTGGGATTATCTTTCCATTTTCATTTCTTCTCAAGCAACAAATTGCACATCGCATTGCCAATCCTTGTTCTTTTTCGAATATTTTCAAGGACCTAAATTCCTGCCTTCAATGAAAAATTCCCGCCTTCACCACAAAGAAAATCCCGGATGAGAAGGATTTCAGTACCGTGGAAAAGCTACATCTCTTAAAAACAGTAGCACTAATATAATCTTACTATAAGAATTTAAAATATGTGCAAAACAAATATAGAAAGAAGAAAATATCAGTGCCTGTACAGCGTGGGGGCAAACCGGTTATGACTAGTTTTCGATAGCCCGTAAGGTGCACGGGAAAACTGTCATTTATTATTTTTTTTAAAAATTGTCACTTATTTCTTTTTATCTGTAACCAAAAGAACAAAGATCAAATGAAAAGTCTACATTAGTCTAATCCTGGGATGGCAAACCAGAGACCCGCGTGCCATTGATGGCACGCGACACGATATTTTGGGAACGCCAGCGATCAAAATGTATTGCATTTTATTTCAAAATAACAAAGTTCCCTATGAAGTATTACGGACAATCGTAGGTGATTGGTCACGGAGCGGAGGGAGCACACTCGTTCGTTATTTTCTTGCCTTAATTACGTCGTTGACTACAATTGCTAATAATGCAAAGTTTATCTATGCATAGTACAGTCAATATCACTGACACAACTGCATTTTAATTTGCGTTATATTTGCGATATTTAATTGTTACTTTTCATGGCTAGTTCAGCAAAAGAACAAAAAGTGCAAGATAGTAAGTGTAAAACAGTATTTCAAATATGGTGTATCTAGAAATATGGTATTATTAGTAAAAGCGACAAAAAGAGATATTTTATTTTCTGGAATAATGGTATGCAGAACATCCTCTGTGAAACGGCATTTTGAAACAAATCACAAATTCTCTGGTCAAAAAAGTGAACCATAGCAAAAACAATAAATTTTTTAGATTCCGTTTGGCAGATGACTCCAATTCATCATGAAATCTGCTAAAAGTAATATAAGTTATATTTGTCATCCAATTTGCAACAACAGAAGTCACACTGTAATGCTTGTCGGTTCCTGCTTCCCTCTGATCCCCCTTGTCTACCCTCGGACCCGACTAGATGTGTGGGAGGAACTGAATTATTAGTCGACATGATTCACTCTAACTATTTTATTGTCACCAAAATATTAAGCAAGCACAATAATAATCTAATTAAGATAAAATATCAGATAGCAGAGCGCGGAAGTGAGACTCGTTAGCCTGGGGATAATAATACGGACTCTCAACTGATTCCACGATAACCCACACAAGCTCAATATAAACTACGTCGCGCACTAATAAGCTAAACTTCTATTTAAGCAAGGATCACGATACCTGTACTTTTATGAAGTTGAGTCCTCCAGTTGAGGCCTTGAATACGATACTTATCCGGATTTAATCACTGTCGAGTGATACTCTTAAACTTCTTCAATTGATAAACTCTGATTTGCACTAAATAATTTCACGATCCTCCCCTCACCAACCAACTCCCAAAACTCGCGAATACAGGAATTATATAATATACTTAATTTGTGCATAGTCACGCTTTCTTTACTCGGTAAAAGTTGGTTGATAATATTATTGTCCGAGAAAAATCCCCAAGGGGTTAGTTATAGACGCGAATAGATCCGTCACACACAACACTAATGTTTACTTCAATGTAAATTACAACTGAATTTAATTTCATTTACTAAAACATTTACAACTATACAGTGTAAAAGGTATTTTTTCGAAGTAAAAAAAATAGTTTTGTGTCGTTAGTATTTAGTTTTATTATTTTTCCAATAATATCTCAAGTAAAAGTTATTTGCTTATTAAACACTTCTGTAGAAAAAAATGGCACGTAGATCCATAAAGGGTCGCCCCCCCCCCGGTCTAATCCCTATATTGCTACCTGTTTGAGTAGAACAATAAGTAGAAGTGCAGATTTTATTTAAATAGAATAGAAAGATTCTGTGAAAAAAATGTGGAACTAACGAACTCGAAGAAGTTTCTTGGGAACTTAGTAAAGGGTTGGAAAAAAAAAACTGCTGAAAAAACTGCAGAGGTTTTATTTTACTTTTTCAGCAGTGTCCAATTCTTTTGGGAAGCTTAATTTTAAAAAAGTAGCTCCACTTTAAAAAAAATCGAAATAAAGTTTGTGAGGGGCTATTCGCGAGATTTCCGAACTAATCCTCTTGGGAAACTTTGGGGCTACTATTATACTATTTCACAGCCTTTTCAGGAAAAACACGAGATAGATATATGTTAATTAGTTCGACTATATGAAGTCTACATTTATACTATTTCACAGCCTTTTCAGGAAAAACACGAGATAGATATATGTTAATTAGTTCGACTATATAAAGTCTATATAGGTTTTGTAAATGTAAGAGAGAAGGAGCTGCCAAGCTGTCACGTAAGTAATACCGGAGAGTTACTTCACGAACTTAGCACGCGTTTAAAAGGTATAAATTATAAAAGTAAATTATCAGATTGAAGATAGTAGATTCAGTACCGACCTGAGTTCAGTTAGTGATAGTTCTCCTTGTCCATTCTGTAGTCGGGTTTACTTAGAATTGAGTATTAGGATTAATCGACGTTTTAGGAAATCACTCCTAGGTTTCTTCTTATAGTTAAACTTGTGATTGTTTAAGTGTTTGTCAGACTTGAATAAATATATTTGTTATTATGGCGTTTGTTGGTGATTATATGTTTCCTCCCACACTTAGAGACGCGCCGGGAGGAGTGAGCGGGGTCCCAGGAAGGACACCGCCACAACAAGTTTAATTACGAGATGCTATACTACTTTAAAAATATACCAAAGAAGACGTTAGTGTCTTAAAAGTAGGGCAGATAAAAGTTTATGGCTATATTGATGTGGCATTGTTTTATATCTTGTTCATTGTTCCAATAATTAAAAATCATCAGCAATTTATTGTTATAGATGAAAATATGTTTGTTTTCTCTTTCAATCTAACCTAAAAAGATGTGTAACGGGTACTATTCAGATTCTTCTACTAACCCTCTTGGGGAATATATTCTTTGATTTTAGCTTAAAAACCGCTTCCTTTGATATGACTTGATTTCATGCAAACGTAACTGCTATTTAAGTGACTGTTGTTGAGTATGCGAGTTAATGGTTAAGCATTGATCGTTAAGCGTAAAATCCAAGTGTTAGTACACGTAAACAGAGAGTGGTGGTCGCCCTTCTTGAGATTAGAAGTTGACGTAGAAACCACCAGGAATTGAGGAAATAACCTTGGACCTGACAGATCTATCGGGCTTCGAGAAGGATCATACAAGAAGCTTCAAATCCAGATAATTTAGAATATCATAATTTCTAACCCTAGTTCTCTAATTGGTACCACATCTCTTCCTTTGCATACGCATGCCTATACTAGTTTTTTGACTTTTCAGTGTATATATAAGGATTTTTTAAAAAAAATTATAAATTGCACTTATTAAGAGGTTTTAAGTTTTTTCGTTCGATTGCAAGGAAAACTCAGAACAAAAGAAACAAAAATGATTTAGTGAACAGTATCATTACAAGGATTTTCCCTCTGCCGATAATAATATTAATTTCATATGCATTTGAGGATCAAATTCATGAAAATTTCAGCTACCACCTCAAGTAAAAAAAATATACATATTACACTGAGTTATTTGTTTCGGGTTAAAAAGTTTAAAAAAATACCTTTTTCTCTCAGTGAAGTTAAATAAAAGCTATATTGGGAGAAAAAAAAATGAAATTTCGCTTTCTTTAAAAGAAATAAGCAAAACAAACATTTCCAAAAGAATGTATCTTGTGGACTTTTTATAACCTTTTCTAGATAATTCTTTTACAGTATTATTTTTTGAAGTATGTTATTACTGTTCTGCAAAATTGTTATAGGATATTATAGAATTAAGCAAATAAAACACAATGAAAGCAAACAGTGTGTAAGAAACAAAATAAAATAAGTTAGCATATTTCTCTCCAACATAAAAATTGTAATCCTAATAAAAATAAGTCTATATATTTTTATGGATGGAATAATTCTCTAGGGTTTTATACTCTGATACTTTTTATCCTTAAATCCAAAGTCGATTTTCTCTTTTCTAAGAAAAGCTGTATAATCTGTACAGTGATTATTTCCAATCTGATAACACTGTCTGATCCCAACTGAGTCTAACTAATCCTTTATATGTTAAAAAAGCTTAGAACCATGGATATAATCAGCACTGCCGTCTGGATATCAAATTACTTTTAATACTTTGTAAAGCGATTTTTATATTCGAAATGAGAAAATGTATCCCTTTTAAAAATACACCTATCTAGTTTGTATGTACCAAAGAACAAGAAATTTAACTTTGTACAGCCTCTATCGGACTAGCGATGTATTCCATTAACTAATATATACAGTACTTTTTATAAGCAGCATACGCATAGAAATAAATTTATTCGCATGTATAATTTATATTTCTATATCTCCTTATCAATTTTCTTACGCAAATTTTACGTTTACTAGATTTTTATGAATTAAATATTCTAAGATATTTAAAACATAGAATGCATTTGGAAAATGAGAAACATATACAGGAAATGGAGCAAAAAATCGAATTAATAATAGCAATTTCTCTTATTTTATTTTTATAAATGCACCGTTACGCAGAATCTTAGGCATATTCTAATTCATGAATAATGATTATTTATTAAAAGAAACGGTTAAGCGAAATTGAATATTGAAATATACACTGAAAACTAATCAGTAAAAAAGAGAAATAAGATTTTTGAACCGTGGATGGTTGAATATCATTAATATGAATTCAGTAGATTCTATAAATCTAGCTTTTCCCTGATTCTTCTCTTTCAAAATATTTTTCTATCTAGGCAGCCTTTAGCAAAGATATCCATTTTTTCAGCTGGTAAATTTCTGACTTGTTTAATTATTGTAGCCCTACAATTGCTAAATGAATTGCAGATATACTTATTTGCATAACGTTACAAATAAGTTATGATATTCTTGTAATATCAAAAAAATGCTGTTTAATACAGGATTGTTTTCTTATATCTCAGGTAGATATCGTGGCTACAGTAACGTAGTGGTTATGGTCCCAGAGTGTCACAGGTTCAAGTTCTAGTGTCACCGAAAATTCGCCGCATACGGGAGTCTATGCACTTTAAATTTGTCAAGGCTCAATGTCCTCCCGTTGGTGCGGTATGGTAGTTAGGAGATGGGGTTGCTAGCTCAGGTGTCATCCTCGTAACTTGACCATGGTCCAGAATTACGAGATCCCCATTGGCAGATATCTCCAATAAAAATCAATAATTTCTTTCCTCCCTCTTTTCTCTCTATTTATTTGCTTATTTACTTTTTACGTTGCTCTTTCTACCTTAATATTTCTTTAAAAAAAGTGGTGTGTGTCTTAAATGAATAATCCTCCTTCCGGCGCTGAATTATTTTTTCTTTAAACTGAAGGACAAATTAAGTGGAAAAAGTATCAACAGGAAGTGATGGCGTCAGCTGAAAACATGAATCGAAGAAAAAAACATTTTCTTAATGTTTCCTGTCCCCCCTTATTGATTTATTACGTCTTCCCTATTACACGTCTTACGTAATATCAAAAAATTTGCAGAGTTAGATCAGTGCTTCTCAAACTTTCCCTATTTGCAACCCAATATTCAAGAATAATTTTCATCGCGTATATATCCATACTATAAAAAAACTTATTAAATTCAATAATACTACACTTTGATGCCTACAATACTACTTTAACCTCTAAATTGCCACCGACATATATAAACGTCTCGCTCAGTCAGTGCTTTAATCTTACTTATTTATTCCTTTTCAACCCCCCCCCCATCAATATAACACATACGTTTGCTTACGTGTTAAACAGTGCCATTGGGGAACGAATAGCGTAATTTTTATTCAGCATTTAAGGGATTAATTATTAACCCTAAAAATTATCAAGATAACTGTTAATGTTTACATATAATTTTATATAATAAGAGTCCATCGGGGTCATTGGTAATTATTTAACTTGTTCTTAACGTAGTATTGTTAATTATAAAATACTTTACGCAATACTGGTATATTTATAAGTGTATTATATTAGTGTAAATGTGTATTTTCTTTTTTATTATGTCAGAATGTATTTGTTTGTTTACTTACAGTAAGTTTATAATTCTTTAAAATAATCTTTTATTTTCGACTTTTCAATATGCTCCCGCCCCTCTAGTTTGAGAAACACTTAGATACAATGTTTTAATACAAACAGAATACTTTATTGGTGAAAAAGGAGGACAAAACACGTCTCTTTTCGAGTGATTCAAGTGGTATGCCACTTCGCTCTCTTGAGGTGAGGACGTCCCTTCTTACATCTTGAATTAAACTTAAGGTTCGGCTTCCAGGTAGTGCAGCTGTTTTTGTTTTTCGGTTATGGCTGTTGGTGTGATGTCAGATGAAAGGATCCTGAAATACTTAAGCTGTGCTCGTGTGCATATGTACGACGTAGTGTTATCAGCATAGAAAAGCCAATCTAGCAGCTGCCAGGCGGGAAAAAGTTACAATATGGTAACGAAGTATAAAATTTCGCTTTCTATAGTAACTAATGTGTTATATAATTTATGGAAATAATGTATTATAATGCAATATATTATATAATATATTAGTTCCGTCAGTTCTTAAACTATATGTTACTTTTAACTCACTGTTTTAGCTGCTGTGTATCCCTTGACTAATTTTAAGAAATTTACGGTAAAATTGTATACATTTAAAATCAACGCACTATAAAATAATATATAAAAATATTTATCTATCTTCTTCTCTCCTTTTATACACTCGTTCGCACGCACACATGTATATCAATATGTAACATAGCCTTTAGGAAGCTAAAACTGTTCATTACAAAATTGTGCATAGAATAATTTTTAAAACTGTTTTCATATCATTAATCCTGTAAGTTAGATTTACTCTGATGTAAGATTATTAAATTTATTAAAGATTGTATATGTATGTAGGAAAGGAGTGCAAGTTTTCTTTTACTTCTTTTGATTTTTATTGTAAGAGATGGCACCACTAATCGAAACCACGTGAGTTTTAGCTGCGCGATACGATGAGGTCATGTATTTATAAAGGGGGCAGAAAGGAAGAACTGAGAGTTGCACCAAAGCTTGAACGAAGGCAGGTCAGAGGAAATCGCTCTCTCCGTTGTTTTGAGAAAGAGTACGTGTTTTCGGAATTAGTATGGTGCTATCTCGAATTATTTAAAACCCCTTGTAAATAGTAAATGTTTTAGTTGTGTTATTAATAAATTAAGTTATTTTAACTCTGCGTGCTTATTTTAACATTAAAATCGAACCTTCCCCTAGACGCCGTCCCACATGTATATACATCCATATATAAAAATGTATCATACTGGGTTTTTTCTAATAAGTGCAATCAATAGCACTTATTTTGATCTGAAAATAAGCACACAAAAAAGAATATCTGTATTCAAACTCAACGATATTTATAAACTTTCGTTAAGTGATCCTTTCCCCAGAATAAAGTTTCAAGATTCATGATTCTAAGGAACCATCTCACAAAGAAATCTTAAGCAAAAAACATAGAGAACCTCATAAAAATGAATAAACAACATTAAAAACAAACGAGCGGCACATACATACACAATTCTCCCCAAAACCTTATTCCATATCACTTTAGAAAGAAATTCTAGTGATTCAGGTAGAAAAAAAGAACGTTTCTCCGTAGATTATTTACGCTGCTTCTAGTATCTCTCCTTTTTAGAACAATCTGTGTGTTTTCACAAAGCTTTTCTTCTTTCTCTTTATACTCCGGTCTATTATAAAAAAGAAAGTTAATCTCCATATAGATACTCCCAAAAGAAGAAAAAACAATATTTGCTTCCAGTGTATAAAAAAGACCCAAGCCTTGTTAGGAGGAAGTTGTTGTTTAAGTCGCAAAGATTCTTTTTGGTTTCATTCTTCCGATTGTGGTTTTTATCGTGGTGTATCTGATTTTAAACTGAGCAATTTTGTTTGAGCTAATACTGTACATATTGTAAAATTGTAAAAGAACTTGACCAATTTTCCACAAGGAACCATGATATAGAATAACAAAATTTAGAATTAAGTATAGAATAGTCCAGAATTCATTCTTGGAATCAATAGCTTTTTACTTGCACTAACTGGAATTCCTAAATAGAAAAACATAAGCAATATATATCAGGTCTGGAAAGGTTAGCTTCAAATTTAAGTAAATAATAATAGAAATAGAGGGAACTCTTTACTATCGCGTATGGATTCGAAGGTAAATAAGACTACTCAAATGTAGAGCGAGCGCTGACGTAGAGAGTGAGCATAAACAGAAAAAATAGCTGGTTACTTCGCAACCAACTTTCTCCGAAAAGACAGAAAGCGTGATTATGTAAATTAAGTTTAATATATATATATATAGCAGTAAAAAATTCAAAAGAAGACTAATAAATCCCAAGAATCCTAAGATCAGACCGGAAGAACCAAGAACATGGAACCATGACAAACCAAAAAAGAGAAATGTAGCTAGAGGGGAAAACTATTATGATTTCTCGAGCTGTCACTGGTGTAGGACAGTGAAACAGGATTAAACAATGTTTGTGAGATCTCAACCTTCTCCTTCAGCAGAAATTTTTTCGACACAATAGCTCCCAATATAAACTAAGGTAAAAGCCTAAAACCCACGTGGGTGAATATAACAGCAATAGAATAGAAATTGCAATATTAAATTACCATAGGAATCCGGAAGAAATAGACAAATATAAATATGTATAAACAAAAATATTTGCAAGAGAGGTTAATAATGAATATAACCATAATTAACAATAATGTAAATGAGCAAAGAAACTCTAATCTTACCCGATGTATACAGATTCCACAAATGTACTGACTCAATGCATTAAAAACACAGCAATACTAAGAATAAAGGCGCCATCTATATATATTTTTAGTAACTAAACTTAATATAAGCATATATTAAGAATATTATATACTATAGATTAAATATATTAAGAAATATATAACAAGAAAATTATATACTATAAAATAAATAGAAATGAATACTTAAAATAAAAATAATTAAATAGCTATAACTTTGATGACATATATTTATAAATAAAATTAGCTGGATAGTTATAGTCTAGGCAACTTTGAAAGAATTTTTTATAATTATTAATTCTCAATACTTCTTCAGATACTAAATCATTATTTCTTTTTATATAATTTAGAATGATATTTCTAAAAATTGAAATGTGAAGGGTACTATTCCAATATGGCATTTTTATAACATTAAAATCAAAAGAGTCTCTTTTATCAAAAATATTACTTTTTAGCATATTATTTTCAACTTTTAATTCTAGATCAAGGAAACTTGCTGACTCTATATTGCAATTGGTTTTTAATAATTTCAGGTAGGTTGGATAATAATTAAATATAGGAGTAAAGTCAACTTTATTACTGAAAATAATTAGATCATCGATGTATCTAAAAAAGTAACAAGAGTCTGTATCAATTTTTTCATTCTCGTAATAGTGTAAATAGATATTAGCCAGACTATTACTAGCTGGGCCACCCTGTGGCAGACCTTTAATTTGTTGATAATTAGAGTCATTATGAAATATGTAATTTTCTTTCAAAACTAATTGTAACATATATATATATATATATATATATATATATATATTCTTAATTCGTGAGGTTGAAGGTTAGTAAAGTGGGAATAGGTTGGAACTGAAGTGAATTGTGAATAGATGAGAAGTGAAGTAAATACGCATCGAAACGTATACGTAAACAGTGTAGGAAGCGAGAAGTTGGAATATTAAGAAAGTAATTTGTTCAACTATTGGAGAGCTGTTAAAGTCAACGTGTTAGATAGAAGACTGCAAGAATTCAGGTACTGTGATCTTTAATCAAGTTGCTGTTTTGTGAGTTAAGCTATTAGTGCGGTCATTAAATAATTGAGCTCTGTATAAAGTTATCTTAAAAGTAGAGCTGCATGATTGAATATATTCTCCCCAACGCAATCGCGTCTAACTCCCGTTCTATTACTGATTAAATTAATCTTGTTTAAGTGTTGCTTGTGTCTGAGTTGAATATAGTGATAAATAAAATATTTGAAGTTTATCATGTCGTCTGATCATTTAGTCCCCCCCACAGATCTAGCCGGATCACAGGGTAGAAGGACGAAAATTCTTTATACATTGTAATAAACCCTGCTCGCGCAGGGTTATTGATGTTTGGGGGCTCGAGTAAAGATCAGCCATAATCAGTCCAAATTACAATTTATTATTTCTCTAACTTAAATTGAAAGCAACTCAGGGTAGGAGATCCACACCACTACTAAGTATAAGAGCAATTACACGGCAAAAATGATACTTAATATTGAGTATCATCTAATTCACTTACTCTTAAAACAATTTGGACGTCTACGGTTTGATTCACCGTAATTCTGTTATTAGTTGTACGACCTCCGGAAGTTATTATTGATCTCTATCTTATGCATTAATCCTCAATTAGCAATATTCGAGCATCCAGAAATTACTCGTTGACAAACTCTCGACTAGCTCCCAACTACTCTCAAGTAACTTCGTGTATCTAAAATTCTGTGCTTAAATAGAACCATTCATTTGATGACTCGAGTCTTCTTCTTCGGAAAAAAGTTTTCAATAGAACAACAGTTATAAAGAAATAAATTTAATCCAAGAGGGAATAAGTTCGTGTATAGACCCGCTTATAACCCGTTGAATGAATCGAGTCTTTTTCCTGGGAAAAAAGTTTTCAATAGAACAACAGTTAACAAGAAATAAATTTACCCCAAGAGGGTACAGGTTCGTGATAGACCCGTTATAATATAACTATTTTCTGTGGTTGTCCGGATGTAAATTCGATTGAAACCTATGGAGCCAGATGGGGAAAGAAGTATTGAACTGGAAACTTTTGTCAATGCCGCAGTTAAAGAAAGCACTTATCTAATGTTTGGCTACTGACCACATCAGGAAATTCCTTTTGTCCATGTCCAGTGGTCAACAAGGGTAAGGGGATCTCATAAAATATTGCTAACATCCGGAGCCACTGTCGCTTTATTTTTATTCGTGGCAGATGAATTATACGAGTATTACTTATTTGTATATTTTACGGACACGTAGGTTTTTTGTGCCATAGTTTGTGTGAAAAACTATTATTTCAGTTTTCTTTAATTAAATGCAATAAATGTTTTCCTGTTTCTGGTTCAAATCGTATAGACATTTTCTTTTTCTATTAGTTGAAGCAAATCATGACAGTTGTAGCAGCATAGTTACTATTTTCCGTGCCAAAAATGCCTAATACTAATTGTAGTTGTGAGGTAGTTTTTTTTTTGTTACGTATTTCTGCAGTAAGCGTATTTCTTCAGAAAATGTTAAGGAGATTGATGAAAAATTAAATAATGTTTTTATTTTTCAGTTCCTACACTATTAGTTCACACTCTTCCGATACATATTTAAATATTTTGTTCAAATTTTCAATCTTTAATAAAATACTTTTTATTTATCCACTCAAGTTCAAACACATTTTTTTACGCTTGTAGTGGATGACACTTAATGCTAATATAGTTTTTTCCAATATTAATTCATTAGTTAAACTTAATTAATGAATGAATAAACAAATCAAACAAACAATAATCCAACACCATACATAAAAAGGAAACACGCTCGTTGTGTCCCTGTAGCGCAATGGATAAGGCGTTGGACTTCTAATGCAGAGGTCGTGGGTTCAAATCCTACCTGGGATGGCCTAATTTCTGAGAATGTGATTTATGAATGAATAAATAGTAACACAAACAAAAATTGTAGTCCTAATAACATACATAGAAAAGATAATCCTTTTCTGTTTGCCATTTAATATTGTGATTCTGTCGTGTATACATATTTATATTCATTATAATTATTTAATAAAAATTAATTAAATAAAATTTTTATTTGTTGACCTAAGTAGAAATTGATTTTACAAATGTTTTTTTTATATTACTTGTTGCAGTTCAAATCTGACATCATTTATACTTATGCAAAATCCTATCATGTTAAAACGACGCTATAGTTTTTAAAATCTATTTGAATGTCTATGCAAGCACGGATCATGAAAAGCAATCTACTTTAAGACTTTTATCTAAATTTTTTTTTGTAAATTTTCAAGTAGCTCACTTAATAAACAGAGTAACACTTTTTGTGACATTCTGTTCCAGGCAATCCTTAATTTGGGCTTTTTTGTCCTTGGAGTGAGGGAAAAAATATAGGGAAAAAAAGTTTGCATTTGACGAGTCCTCGAAAAATCCCAATTTCGTCACCCCCAAAATTCCTCAGGGTAGAGCAAAAAGTTAAGGAGTAGCATTTATCTAAATTAAATGGGAAGATTCTGCAAAATAAAAAAAAAAAAAATAACTAGAAGCAGTGAACTCGAAAAACTTCCCTGGGGGGGGGGGGGTTCCCTGATCTAGGGTTATAAAAAAAACCTTGAAGAAAAACTTAAATCCTTTTATTTTTTTTCTCTTTTCAATCTATTTCTTTTGTAACTTACCTTTAAGTTTATGCTTGTAGCATTAAAATATAATCCTCCTGAAAATATAACCTAGCTCATTCAAAATACATTAGCTCCAAAATATATCTTCCTATAATAGCTCCATCAATATATATCCTAGGTGTGATTTTACAATTTGAAATTTGTTTCTAATATGCGGAATTTTTACTAAATAAAAAAGTAAAATGAACCCAATGGTCAGAGGGATATCACATTTTATTTTCAAGAAGAGTAGTTTTTTAAATAATTAAAGATTAATTTAATTTGTAGTTCTTGTTTGAAATTAATTAATACTTCATGATAAATGGTCAATTATTCTACGAAAATAAAAGGCGTTAATGAAGTTATCTTAAACCTCCATCATCCATGGAGTTCAAATCGAATGGATCAAGGCGTATAAATATAATTTATAGTGTGTGCCGGCTGGGTGGCGTGTTTGGTTTGTCGCTGGCCTTCTGCACCCAAGGTTGCAGGTTCGACCCCGGCTCAAGTCGGTGGATTTTCATGATGCAGAAAATCGACAGCGACTATGTCGTATGATTATGTGGCATGTAAAAGATCTCTAGAGTGTCTGGATGCTCTGGGCAAAATTAAATCCTAGTACCGGTTCGCATCGCCAAGAGCTCAGGTGACTCCCTCTGTGGAGAAAACTGGGCTTCAAAATTGCTCACTGTAATTGGTATTGCCTATATGGTGCTGAGCTAAAAAGTGATACCATTTCCCGGGGAATGTACTAGGTCTGAACAGGTTTAAAATACCAATACGCATCCCCAATGGAAAAAAATAACTTATAGTGCTTAACAGTCACTTTGAATTTGCGTATAAATATAATTTTAACCCTATATTCCCTTTCAAATCTTGACTATTACATTAATTAAATGCATTTAAGTTCATCCGAAAGAGAGAAAAAATATTGATCATTTCTCTGGAAGTGTATTTTTTCCTTCGATATTTGATAATATCTCTAATTACTTCTTCAAGATCTGAAAAAACACAAGTGAATCATTAAAATAGACATGAAATATTTCCAGAAATAGGAGAGAATTTTAATTCTAGAGGAACATTATTTATTTTTTTCTCCTTCGGATGCAAATCAATGCATTAGATTAGGCCAGTGCTTCTCAGACTTTCAATATTTACGACCCAATTTCTCATTATATTTTTCATGGCACCCCTTTCTTGCAATAACAATGTACTTTTCCGTTAAAGCTACAATACGATTTTACTCATAAACCGTAAGAATTACATCAAGATTATTAAATTTTGTATATGGAACAAGCCAATGGGAGTCACTAGTAATTATTAAACTGGTTCTTAATTTAGTATTGAGAGACTAGTTATCAAATACATTGTGCAATATTGATACATTTATAAGTATATCATATCAGTGTGAATATGTATTTTATTTTTTATTATGTCAGAATGTATTTTGTTTTGCTGTCTTTCGATAAATTTGTAATTCTTTAAAATCTTTTATTTAGAATTTTCGATATGCTCAAGCCCCCCTCGTAGGATTATCACGCCCCTCTAGAGGGGCACTCCCAACAGTTTGAGAAACGCTGACTTAGGTTTAAGGAATGAAGTAGATTTTCCGTAACATTAACATTAAATTCTCGAATTCAAAAAGTTAGTCGACAGAAGCCAAACCTCAAAATCTTCACAAGGTATAGTTTTGAAAATCAAATTAGAAATACAATAAAATACGTTTAACACGAAAGTGCTTAAGACAAATTATTGGTTAACACGAAGTAATGCAACGGTTCCGACAAACTACTATGTATTTTCATGCATTTTTTTCTGTTAGCACGAAACGAAAATCGTTTAACACGAAAAGATTTCTTTTCTGGAAATGAGCAGTGTTCAAAAACACCGGATTTGAAAGGGGGTGTGAAATAAAATAAAGATGGTTTCATACGTTTCGTAGCATACTGCTATTTCGCTTAAAATGAAGAAGCTTCTTGAGGCTGAATATCAAAGACAGAAGAACTTGAGAATTTTATACTAAATTTCATCGTGAATGTTTTTGTTGATGTTTATTTAAAACATGCAATATATGTACTTATATAAAATACTTTAATAATATTGAATTTATGGTTTTTTTGTAACAACATCCTTTAAAACGAAATTCTTTTAACACGAAAAAATATTTCAGTCCCTTTAGTTTTGTGTTAAACAATTTTCAATGTAGTTCACTGTTCAGATTTCCTTTCTTGATAACTAATTTAAGTTTAGACAAATATTTTGATAGGATGGTTTAATATACTTGACATATAATAATTGATTCATTATTATGTAAACAGGGGTAGGGATTTATCAGATTTCCTTGTTACTTAAAGTATCTCACTACCCTAAAATTGACAAATTTTTTTGTTTTTATTTTATATGCCATTCTGTTAGATTAATTAAAATACCAAGTTTATTATTTTCCATTCACTAGAACAAAACCTACAAGTGTTTTTAGTAAAAGCAGATGTCATTACTTTAAGCAAGATGTCATACTTTAAAACGCGTTTTACTCGAAATGTGTATTTTTGTTGAATACTCAAAGAGGCCAGCGATTGCTAAAAAAAGTTTTGAAAATAATAAATAAAATTTTTTGTGTATGTTCTGTATAACAGCAGAAGTGTTTTAACCTTCAGATTTATCAATCACTCTTTAACTACAAAATTTACAGTCCCTTATGTTAATGTAATCACTGTTTCTTAAGAAGTTTCATATAATAACAAAAAAAAAGTGCTCTGGTTTTTGATAAAATTAAAATATCTCTTATCCTGAAGGTCATTTCGAAAATGAACAACATAGCAACACATCAGAATTGAAAACTGAAAATTTGTTTATAAAAGTTTGGTACAGAATGAACCGCATTTATGTTATTTTTTATAATTTTTTACCCATTTTCCCCTTTTTTCATTATAATAACTTCTTTTTCTCTTTTTAATTTCAGAATATTTTTCTTAAAATGTGTTAAATAAATCTAAAAACAACAACAACAACAACAAAAAAATACCCCCAATTCTTAATTTTTTTTAAAAAAAAATTGTCGCAAGTAGTTGAATACCTGAATCGTTTCTGACATCTAATTTCTGCTCAACTCAAAGTTACGCTTAATAAAAGTAGATATTATACAATGATATTCTGAGCAAACGCTCCGATGACGAGGCCATTGTATAAGTTGGCATTCCTCTCTTTCCATCCAGCACATGAACGTGAGTACTTGAGTATCAACAATGCCATTGCCTTCCAACGCAACGGTCTTTAGAAGCTCGTGATTTGGATTCCCTCATTGCTTGCGAGACTCCTATTCTATCAACTTGGACCTACAAAGAGATAGATGTAAGAGAAAAAATGTTTACCTTTATCAATGCTCTGATCATGAATAAATAAAATTATAAGAAAATGAGTTAACATATATTTACGCAACATACTCCATAAAATATACTTAATATTACTATAGAAGGAAGTTTTAGTAATTTAAGATAAAAAAAGAATTGTATACGTTCTCTTTATAGATTGTTTTCCATGGCTGCTGAGTTTTTCTTCTCTTTGATTCTCTGGCTTATTACAAAGAAAGTTAATTTCCATAGAAGTCTCCAAGGAAGTAAAAAACAATCTCTGTTTCTCACTAAAAACAAAAAGCAAAGCAAAACAAAAAAAGACTCTCAACTTTTTCTCCAATCGTGAAAAAGTTGTGTTGTGGTTGCAAATGTTCTCTCGATGCTTATTCTTTTGGTTACGAATCCTCTCTTGAGAGTTCGAATAGTTTCTTCAATATATTGCTTTTGGAACTACGTTATAAGGTTCTCAGTTTCTGTGAATAGCAGCAGATTGTACATATGTAAGAGTAGAAAATAGGTTAGGTAGTAAGATCAGTTGGTTATCTACTTATTTTTAACGGAAAAAGCACAAAAAAAGGTTTTTTTTTGTTGTTATTTCACAGTGAATTCACCACTTAATTGTTCGGCCAATGATTCAATAAATTGCTACGAAGACGTTACTATTCTTTTAAATTAAATTTTGCGATTTTAATAAAATTTTTGTCTTTGTTGAAGCTGAGATATTTCCATTGGAATCAGTGTCAATTTCAAATAAATGTGATTGCTAAATAGCCAGAATTTTATTTTATATTTCAATGTACAGTGAAAATTTATAAATCTCGGAATGTTTAATATTTAAATCAAAAACGTGTTAAGCCGTAACAGCAGGACTTACACAGTGCTTTATCAATTTCCTATTGGATTTGCAAACATAATTTTAATAATATGACTGTTAAATAATATATTACTAGAAGAAGTTTTCGATACAAATTCTTTTCCGGCCAAATATTTGGTTGAAAATATACTGCCAAAGCAAATTATTTGGAGTTATATTACTTCACTTATTTTTCTTCAACAATTGTAAACAGTTAACATTTTTTTTTTTATCAAAATGAAAAATGTCTCACTTTTTTAAAAATGTATTTGGCAAGATGGTGTTATATTCAGATCTACAACGATTTTTAATATAGATAAGTGTATATCTTAACATATTTGTCAATTCCCATGTAAACAACTATTTCGGCATGGAGCCCCCCCCCCCGGTTTGACGGTCTGTTATGTGATAGTACAAGTACTATCACGTGGGAAAATAAATTTGTAAATTGTTTTAACGAATAATGACTATGCATAATTTTGCTGCAGCAATGTTTTCCTTCCTCTCTAATGTCGTTATTAGGGAATTCAGTTTGCTTAAATGTGGGAAGTTGTATTAATGTAGGAAATTGTAATAAAATGTGTGTGAATTGATTTTAAGCTAAAAAGATATAGATTCTAAAATAATATCGTTACAGTTCACGTAATTAATAAATTAATAAACAAAACAACATTCAATGCAATATAAAACAGTTCCATTTTATTCAACTCTAGAATCTCTTCTCATGTTACACAGTTCTTGAATTTATTCGTTTCGATTTATCAGCTGTTTGCCATAACATCGTTAACTGCACTGTTTCGTAATTTGAATACCGTCACTGCAGATGTATATACATATATATTGACATGTTTTTTGAATTTTTGTGTTTTTTTATCTTTGAATGTTTTCATATTTTCCCTTTGTACATATATATGCAGGGTTTAACTTCATATATATGCAAACACATTTCAATTTCAAAATGAAAGCACACTTCTAAAAACCATGTACAAAATACATAGGATTGTATATTGAGTTTTTCAGTAAGATTTTATAAGATAAATTAAGTTCGTTTCACTGCATTGGTGTTTCAAAGTCTTTATTACATTCTTTCACCTGAAAAGGATATTTGAAAAATATTTAAACCTTTATATTGGTAGCAATACTGTTAAATATCATTCCACTGAATTATTCATATGTTGACTGATTGTAAGACGCTATTATGTAGAATATATTTTAAGGTGATATTTTATTGAGAATCCTTTTGTAAAAATCCCCCTCGGGGGCTCACCTTCTTTAGGTGAGTACGGGTGCAACAATCCCGAGGTTCCCTAGTGATCTTTTCCTTTTCCCACGGGGTTTACTGTCTTTGTAAACATGGCTTCACGAACCGGGTACCCTAGTGATCTTCTCTATTTTCGACCCTCTTTCTTGTCATTCAATTCATTCTTTCTTTCTCTTCCCGTCTAGACCACAGATAATAACACAAATGTTTGGCGCAGTATAGCCGAAATCGGCTCTTGCGCCAATAAACCCCAAAATCACTCACTCACTCACCCTTTTGTAAAAATACACGCAATCTCAAATTCTTTTACTTAGAGTTGAAAAAATGAATGCTGGGACTATTAAAAATTGAAGGCTCATTCAATTTCTTATTGATTTTTATTCACTGTCTGGCTGCCAGATTAGTGAAATGGTTCTGCATTTCTTGTAAAACTTGAAATGTATTGTATGGCGAAACAATAAAGTCGATACAAGATTTCTTCTGTATTCATGCGTAAAAATATTATTCCTTAAGAATTTTGTCTTTGTTGAAGTTCAGATATTTCTATTGTGAATCGGTGTCCATTTCAAGTCTCACTATTTCAATACAATCATAAGTTTTGTTTGGTACTCTTTGTAAATATTTTAATATCATTTTCCGTGAAATTTTATTGCTTCCAGGAAATTTCAAAAGGCATTGCTGATTTAATTTATTCGATAGCTGACTATTTGAGTGCATGTAAATAAGTGAAATATTCCATAGGAAATTTGCATCAGGATCCTTAGATGAAACATCATTGTCGCAAGAAAAATTATTGATATATGTATAAGTGAAAGGAGAGAGAGAGATATATATTATTTTCATGTTATTGTGTTGGCATATGCCTATGGTCTCATACCAGACATTTCGGTTGTTTTGGTAAATCTATTAATAATATCAGATTGTTTGGGTATATTTATCACAATTTCTGATAGTTTTACTACATTTATAATTTCAGATTATAATTGTTTGATTAGTTTTAGTTGAGATTCGGATATATTTATCCAGAGCCCAATAAGCATTACATAAAGATTCCGTTCTTTAATAATGGTTTGGGAAGCCATTCCCTTTTATTTTTTATGACTCTCTTACAAATTCGTTTCCAATTCAATTCACATGATACAAACTCTCACCCAATATGTAATTGACACTCCCCCATACGGATATAATTAGATCTTTATTACTTAATAAACCTTTTTATGCCATTTTGTGTGCGTAACAAATACTCTTTCACTTCAAGTGTAATTATATAGTATAGTTTTTGATGTTGCCACTGCGTTTGACGGAAATAATTAAGTCGTTCTATTATTTGGCCAGATGTTATTAAGGTATCCGATTACTCTAAAATTGTGAATTTTGCCAAAATTTGACAAATTTTTCATGATTTTATTTATAGACCATTTTATTAGCTTTATAAAAATACCAACTTTATTATTTTCTGTTCACTAAAACAAAAACTACAAGTGTTTTAGTAAAAGCAGACGCCATTACTTTAAGCAAGATGTCATACTTTAAAACGGGTTTTACTCGAAATATATTTTTTAAAAATGCTCAAACGGTGACACCGATTGCTCAAAAAGATTTAAAAATAAATAACTGAAATTTTTTGTGTATGTTCTATATAATAGTAGACGTGGTTCAAACTTCAGATTTATCAATCACATTTTTATTACAAAATTTACAGTCCCTAATGTGAATATAATCACTGTTATTTTAAGCAATTTCATATAAAAACTAAGATAAAGGGCACTAGTTTTTGTAAAAATTAAAATATCCCTTATCCTGAAGGTCATTTAAGAAATGAATAGCATAGCAACACATCAGATTTTAAAAATGGAAAATTTTTTCACAGACTTTTGGTACAAAATGGGCCCCATTTATGCTATTTTTTGTAAATTTTCACCAATTTTTTTCCGGTTTAGTACTAATAATTTCTTTTTATCTTCTTAATTTTAGAATATTATTCTTAAAATGTACTAAACAAATCTAAAAACCACACAAAAAAGTCCACACATCTGTAATTTTTCAAGTAGTGGGATACCATAATGTTAAATTTTTAAAAATTTCTTCAGAACTGGGAGGATTAATGATAACTGCTAATGGGACGCGCCCTTTTTTATATTACTTAAGAGGTATCCACCAATTCCCAAAACAAAATTTAAAAATTATGTATATATATCAGAAAATTTAGTTTTTTATATTTTTAAAATAAATTGTTAAAGCCATTTTTCATTTAAAATTTAATTTCTTTATCAGAACCCAAATAATTAAGGGGAATAAATTAGTGATTTTTATAAGCTTATATACTTACTGATAATTCTAAACATAAAGCTATACGACTTTACAGATATGCTAAACATAATAATTTCTATATTTTGAATTTAACTGTGAACATTACGAAGCAAATTCTTAAAAATATCATATAATCAAATATTCCACAAAATTTTACAATTTGTTATCACACATTAGTAGATTTGAAAAGCATTTCACTTTTCTTTAGTTCAAACCAATATATCATTATAAGAAAGAATTACATCCAGTGTTATTGTATATGTAAAAGTTTTTAATAAAAGTTTTTCCGAAGACACGGTTCAAAATTTAATTTTTCACACAGCTCATTTCACATTAAAAATATTCTCTGACGATGACTTTAATAATTTTTGTTCGTTATAATTTATTTCTAAATCATATTATAAGGAGAAAATACATTCGTGAGGAAATAGCTTTGAATTCTACCCAAAATAATAAGCTATTGTTTTGATAAAATTTCATTTTCAAATTATTTGATTAAAATAATCAATACTTAAGGCATTACTTTTTATACTATTATATTTAGATATTTTTTAAAAAAAATAATTCTTCAGATGTTTTATTTTAATTTGACAATTTTTAAACCATTTTTTTTTGCGAAACATTTTATGGCATTCTAATAATTTTCAAATATTTGAAAAATTTCTCGAAAATTGAATGAAAAAATTACTATTTTTTTAAAACTTTTTTTAACTGCATATCGTCTGCTATAATAACAAAATTGTTCTCTGCTTTTATGGAACTGCTTTTAACTTTTTGTTTGAACTCTTAATTGAGACGAAGAGTACATTTATTTAGACGTATACTAACTCAGATACCATTAATGAAATAGAGATAAATTGGATTTTGTACATGGAAAGTAAAATTAAGCAAGTATATTCGGTAATTGATTAATTGAGAAAATTATTAAGTTAACTAGAAAATAATACAATGTAGATGAAAAGTAAATTTACTTCTACATATAATAATACTGAAATTATCAATGTAATGGAAATAAATTAAATTATATGCGTAGTGAAATTCAGAACTTGTTGACTTCCATTTGGGCTAAAAATAATATTCATTCCCTTATTTGATATATTAAAAGAAGAATAGTGGTAAAATTATTTAATTTGATTGCTATGAGAACACTTTATTTTAATGTATATTTGCTAAATTTTTCAGAATTTATCTAGATAAATCTAATTATCCTCTTTTTCTCTGAGTGGCCGTAATAAGTTTTAATACAAAATTACATCATGAAATAAAATATTCTTCTTTAATGTCTTTCGCTTGAAAAAACAATAATGTATGATTGAACAATATATTACTATATGAATCAGACGAAATCTGATAACTGTAACCGTATTAACACTGTATTGTGTATTCTTTATTTCTATGCTTTGCAAAAACAGTACTCCTCTACGTGGATGGGAACATGTTTTAATTTTTTTAAAGCTCTAACCTTATAAGTAATTGTATTATAATAAATTAGCTGGTATACCCGTTCTTCGCACGGGTAAATTGGAAAATTAAACAATATAGATTGAACGATAAAGAAGTTGTTAATGAGTTAATTTTACATCAATTACAAAAATTAAACTAAAAAAAGGCTTTTTGCATATCTCAGCTGAACAACAACAAAAAAAAACATATGTGTTAAATTTAAAGCCTGAAAGTCTAATAGCCGATAAAAAGGATTTTTATTTTATCTCTAACGCCCCGTAACTCTCTTGTGGGTTGATTTTTGAAAACACCTTCTTAAGCTTATATCTACTTAACAAAAGTAACGCATTGTTACAAATTTTGTGTCATAAACGCTTAAAATAGTGTAAATAATTTATATCTGAATGTGTAATACGTTAATATTATTTTCTGTTGTATTTATTTTGTGTTAAAATTACAATATTCACAAGCAACGCCGTTCCTTACATTATAATGATGATTCAGTGGAAACATAGCGAAATGTTGGTGACAGAGCCAAGTTGATATAATTTTTGGCGACTATGTTGGGAACTTGTCGATTGAAGTTGATATCTTGCAGCACTACCTGGTGGATGGCATCAAAGATGTACTTCAATTAGCATTCATTTGAAAATTTTGAGACCAAGTTCTCTCAATAAACAGTATCTTTCACTGAATTTCAGGATCAGTAAAATCAGAAGCAGAATTTGCGATTCAAGTATCTTTGGCAGTAAGACTCGCAACGGTAACTACTCGGTTATTGTCACCTAAATTTCAATAAAAGAAATACAAAAATTTTAAGCTATATAAGTAAGTCATTAAAAGCTAAAAAAAATATTAAAAATTGTATCTTCAATCTCGAAAATAAGAGAACATATGTAGAATGTTTTAAAACACACTTCTAGTAGTAATGATAATGATGTCGTGTCCAAATCGAGATTCAGACACACCATGAAAAAAAGAGATGTTATTGCCTCAAAGAGGTTGGAGTACCTGTTGGAGATTATTTTATTTATTTTCTACCACCCAAAGGATATACCAATGAAGGCATTCATCGATCCGCCACCTGGGGACGCGCTCTCTAAGGGTTACAGATTTCCCCGAATGTTTTAGTAGTGTGATATTATTATTCAATACAACGTAAAAATCGATTAACACAAAACTGGGGGGGGGGGGAGTTCTGAAATATTTTTTCGTGTTAAAAGAATTTCATTAAAAAAGATATTGCAAAAAAACCCCATACATTCAACAAGTTTATTAGAGTATATTTTATTTACATAGATATGTATATATGCATGTTTTGAAAAAAAAAACATTCAAACATTTCCGTAATATGATCCCTTTTTTTAATTATTGTTGGTAAATTCTGTTAGCAATGCCAAAGTCCTTAGAGATTTCTGTTTTTGTCATCTGTTTCTGATCAACATCTCGAGTGAAATAACGATTTTCTTTCCTCCTAAGCTTTTTCCTGTTGTATTTGTAAGAAAATTCTTCGAAAACAAAAAAAATATATAATACGAACCAAACTCACTGATTTTTACTCACACTGCGATGTACTCGTCACTGAATTTCAAAGCCAACTGATGAGAGATGAGATGTTTTTGTAAGGCGTTTGTAGGGATGGAGAGGGAAATTAATTAGATAAACAAAATTGGCTAGTGTCATAGGCTATTTCGAGGGTATTTCAAAATAATTAGCCTTTTTTCTACGAAACATGTGAAATGACCTCTTTCATTTCACATCCCTCTCGAATCTATCCTGCGTGACTGGTGTTTTCCGTATTTTGTTCATTCCCAGAAGGAAAAGATTTTTGTGTTAAGCGGTTTTCGTTTCATGCTAAGAGAAAAAAATGTGCAAAAATACATAGTAATTTGCCGAGACCGTTGTATTGTTTCGCGTTAAATGTATTTCACTGTAATATACGAAATGTTACGAATATCAGTTAGTTGTATTTTATCACCTGATTGCATTATCAAGCAACACAAGGCAGATAAGAAAGCATATTTGTAATACACTTTCAATCATTTCATCACTTTTATTTGATTTAATAAAGCAATTAAAATATTATTATCGAAGCATTTTCCTTAAAAGGAGGATGTTTTGAAAAAGTGTCCTTTCTTCATTATCTGATTTTAAAAAAAATGCGCCCAATTATTTTTTTAAAACTTTAATATAATATTCTTAAAAGAATTTCATAAATATGTTCTAATTTTACAGACTAAATATCAAGCATCATTCATTTATAATAATCACATTAAATCACGGTTCCGAACGTAGTCAAAAAATAAAATACAAGAGATTTTAATTCTATTTTGATACATGTGTGGAGGTTTGCCATTTCGTAAATATTTTAACCCTTTATAATGTGGAGTTAAGTATATTTACCACCAAATTAATTAATTTTTAAATCTCCATGTGAAGCCTGCACGACAACTGATTATCTGGATTTTTAAGGTACGTGTTGGAGCTTTTTTTAAAAAAAAAATATAAATTTTGAACTAAATAAACACTTCTTTTATTTGAAATGGGGCATAAAACTAGAAATTAGAATACAATTTCCACAAAATTAAAAATAATTTTGGATATATTGGGAATTTTGGGTGAAATTTTAGTGAAAAATTACAGTTAATGTAAACCTTGCATTGAAAATTCTAAATATATTCAAATAATGCTTATACAGCACATAAATAACACCGTTATCTGTGCTTAGAGCTATAAGATTTGTATTACTTTGATAGTTTTTGAAATATGTCAACTTTTATGCAAGAACTCAATTTTTTACAAAAAAACAATGTTATTTTCTCACAAAAAGTGCAATAAAATACATAAATATATACTGTGAGATTAGATTATGGTCCATAATACAGATAGAACTAAATAAAACATGTTCTGAAAATTTCAATACAATAACTTAAAAATATTTTGTTTAGGAATCTACTTCTGGTTTTATAAACCCCTTTCCGGTTTATTAATTATGCTATAACTTTGCTTTTAAATATTGTAGAAACAAAAATAGAGTGTTTTTGGAATCTTAAATGTATGGGCTGTAAAATAAAACCACAAAAGAAATTTCGAAAATTTTCACGAAAACGGCGAATTTTGGGTAGTCACATACCTTAAGTCGCAAGAGCAAAAGATGACCTGTAAATTTCCCGAGCAACAAGAATACTGTTTTAGATGACGTACGATGGACTAAAGTTGATTACCATAAGCCATTTTGACAAAACACTTACAGACGTTGCCATTTGTGCTCTACTAAAGCATATGAAAACATTATTCGTTTTTATAGCTTGCAATGCTTTGCTTTGTATTGATATCTTTTTTCTGAAATTTCTTAGAAAGAAAAATGTATGTGATGTTTTAGAAGTCAACATGAAGAACTTTTATAAGAAACAGTATTGTTTTGCGAGCAATCGACACATCTTTTCGCTAGGAGAAACGAACGCCGAGTGACCCGATTTAATTATACGAAATACTTATTTCCGGAACTGTTAAACAACAGTTTTTGTTCATGTTTTCAATTGGAAAGTAAAGCGTGGAAGCGTACATGCGAAGACCATAAAATTTAATTAGATGGGCTTGGAATTATTATGTTTAGAATATCTTTTCTGAGGAATAATTAACTGTTTTTAATTTAAGGCTCGAACATGTCATGGAAAATAAAAGTTAAATGGTAAATAGGAGATTTTGTTTTTGATATAAGTTAATTATCCCGACATTATAAATTCTTAAATTTTTGTAATACAAAACATGCTTAATTTATAATCTCAAAATATTTTAAATTTACAAACTGCTTTTTTTAAATATCATGTAACGCAATATAAAAAGAAATGTAAAACATAAGATGTCCTATCTTTAAATAGTACCCAGTAAGTGGAGGAAAACATATTTTTTCCATAAAAAAACTCTTCTTAAAAATCAAATTAATTTTAAGTAAGAAGCAAAATGAATTTCTTTTTATAAGTCAATCTACATCACAAAAATATTTTAACCAAACATTACTAGAAAATTGGCCTTATAAAGTGTTAAGACATTTGAATTTTCAAAAATGAAGAAGTATTGTGTAATGAGGTATCAACTACAGGGTGGTCCCAAATTCATGGTACACACTTAAAGGGTAGATACAGGGCATTGTAACAATCATTTATTGTATAGGAATGTATGGGCGCAAGTGACGTGGTGAGGCACAAACACAAAAAATAAGAGACGAAAGGAAAGACAAAGTGTTTATTGAAAGCGTAGTTGATATTGTAATGTTTACAATATCTGTTCAGCACATGAGCTATGAAGTTCAAGTGCAACTCGCATTGTTGAACCTCCCACTGGCAATTGGAGGAGATAGCCTGCCAGATGTATAGCTCGTACTCGCTGAAAATGGAAGAGGTGTAAACGATTTTCGTTCAAAACTCTACATACGGTCAGATGACTCACACTTACGTGATGAGAAACAGCTCTTGTACTGAACTCTGGTCAAACAGCCTCAACATTTAAGATCAACATTTAAGCCTCAACATTTAAGATGTTCTAAGGCTTAAACTGCGTACAGCTCTTTTTCGACTAACATCATGTCTGGTGACGTGGAACGAACGTGTTTCACGAAGATGAGGATAAAATCGCTGAAAAATTCTGTGATCCGGCATTCGTCGATCAGGAAATTGCGCGTGATGCATTAGTAGCGCAGCTCTACCGTTACCATTTACATGGCCATACATGTAATGCATGTCTACATTTTCGGCAAACGTAAAATCTCCCATCGTAAACGCCAGCACAATTGCGAATTGTGCTTTCCCTTACCAAGATGCACCATGTTGAACGACATCTACTGCCCTCTACCGGCAACGAAACCAATCCATAACTCCATTTCTCATTACTCCCCCCTTTTGTATACGTTTCATCGCGTCACCTTCCCCCATACATTCCTATACAATAATGATGTCCTGCATCTACCCTTAAAGTTTGTACCATGAATTCGGGACCCACCCTGAATATTTTTAAACTAACCTTGCATTTTTTAGAAAATGTGGCAATATATAAAATTCTACATTATAAAAAAAATATAAGAATTCACTTACGCTGTAATTTCAACAACAGTTTGTGCAATAGATTAAATTTCCAACAGATTTTGTAACAATACATTTTATACTCCACGTTCTGGAATATCAGTGTCAGTTTTATGTCTGATATGCGTACCTTATAGATAGATTTTGTATATAAAATATAGAGACAAACCCTCACTTTTCAATTAACTTTGTTTAATACTTATAACAAGCAAATGAAAGCAAATATTTCTCCCTGTCTTCCCCTAGGGGTGTTAAATATTCCTACATCATTTTCTGTTCAAGTAATACATTTCTCAGTCCATTTAAGTAAATCGAGTAATTGGGTTTCCATCCTTTTACGGGCTCAGGGCGAAAAGGATACTTAAAAATCTGTCATTCATTTCATTTTCATCCATTTACCGAACGTTTCAGAGATTGTTGCCATCCGGCTAAAGATATATATTCTGATTAAAAATATCCGAAATAGGCACAGTAATGAAGTCAGAGTAAAGCTGAGATGCGATGTTTTTTTCTTTTCTCCATCTCTTCTGTTAAAAATTTACTGTCAGAATACTTTCATCCATTAGAAGCAGAAACTCGATCAATTACTGCTTTGAAAATTTCGTTGCTGGGTTAAAATTGTTTCCCGAAGGCTACGCAAAAATTGTTCATTGAGTTTCATTAAAATGTGTAATTGGAAACTGGGATCGTAACAAAATTTCAAAGAGATCAATACACTTACGCTTTATTTTTCAGTATGACATGGAAGCTCTGTTTTTTATTCGACTAAATGGAATTCTTATTTTTTGTTAGGCTGCTAGTTGATTTTCAGTTAGTCGATTAGTTGGTTACATTAAATTTATTTTTACAAAAAGTTTTTATATTAAATTTTTACATATTTGTTACTGAATTTTATTAATAAGGTACTGTTTAATTTGCTGAATACTTGCTCTGTTATGACTTATTATCCATTTAAATTGAATTTTTTCAATGGGCTGCATATTGGTAACTAAGCCTTTGCAGACACGGCTAGTCTCTAAATGTGAGAGATATTTCAAGGTGGCACCATCTAAGGGCGGCTCTAGCTAACAAATTTTGACTCTTGAATTAACTTTTATTCAAGCTCTCGTCAGAAGCTAAATACCGTCATGATTTAATTTTCACCAACAGTAATAGTCAAATTGATACTCATGGGATTTTTACACGCCACATAATCATATGACATGCGTGCTTACGACTTAAGCATCCACAAAATCTATGTACTCTAGCTGGAATCGAACCCACAATCTTAGGCTTACTAAACGGGCCTGTTACCTCTAAGCTATCAATGCTAATATTTAAATGCAACTGAATATATCCGAATATATCTTGTATTTATTTTTATCTAACTTAAAAAAAAACAATGAAAAAGTTAAGTTTTATATAAATAATTATTAATGAAAATATTATAAAATTATTTAAAAACACAATTTTTGTTAGAGGTACAATAATAGAGAAAATATTTCAATATAAAAAATCTGAATGTTAAAATCAAAGTCGTAAAATCGTGAGGCATTGAAAACAATACGAAAAGAAAATTAAGCTATAAAAAATACCACATGAAAAAAAATACAGAAGCCTTGATTACGAATTCAAATATATTATAAATCAAGGCAATTTCATTTTATAATAAAAGGCATATAATTTTACTAACAGCCTTCACGCCTTTTACATTTTACTTCTTAAACTGAATTTTTTTTACTTATTTCAAAATTTTCACTCCTTAGTAGACTAATAAAATAGTAGTTTTTTATTTTAAAATTTTTTCTAATAATTATTTTTTTATATTTATTCTTTTATACATTCATTATTATATTTGTTGTGATGTACTATAACAAGATTTTCCTGAACCCTTCCCTGAATTATATCTTCAAATAATAGATACAATTGGAAATATCTCAAGAGGGCCTAACCATATCTTTAAATAATTTACCATAAAAAGCTACTCAGGGGAATTTAAATTTGTTTAATATTAAACAATTAATTAACAATTAGTTTCTGAAAATATTGTATTGTAATATTCCAAAAAAAACAAAAACAATATTCACAATTGCCAAAATACAGAAATGAAACTTTTGTTTAATATTTACATTAGGTTACAGTGAATACATACAAGTATAGATGCTCTGAAATTATCCAAAAATAATCTCTGAAGACATGATACGTGCCACTTTTTCCGTTATATTAGCTAACACTTTTAAAAATTTTTTTGCAAGGAAAGGCTAATTCTACAAGATTTATTCAATTGTTTTTTGTTGGTCTTATGTGATGAAGGATGAAAGTTTACAGTTCGATAGTAGCTCAAATTTCCTTCTTGTCATGGTTTAAAACTATCAGATTTGATATAAATAGCCTAAAAATAATAAATTAATTAAAAAATAAATTTTATAATTTGTAATTAATTTAATGTAATATCGAAAATGAAGATTTATACTTTGGAAGATAAATCTTTAAAAAGGTACTTTTGACTTTTGAAGAATGTTCTTTAAAAAGCATTTTTTTCCTTGCTGTTCTTTGTTTTGTTACCTGCTTCTACGATAATTAACTAATTATGTATTCATAAAAAAGTTCAAACCTCGTTAAAAACAGTTCAATACTTATGCTTTAAAATCTTTTTTCTAACATACATTCGAGAGAACTATATTGTCAAATACAATAAATTACCGTTCCACTTTAAATAAAACGCTTTTGAAAATAGAGCGAAAAAAAAGACGGAAAAAAAAAACGAATAAAAAAAATAAAACGAAAAAAATAATACGCTAATTATTTTGCTTTTCTTGTTCAACATGATTCACTACAGCTTATTTTCAAAAACGGTGATGAATCTATACTAACTAATCTCCTCTGTTTGATTTTTTCACTTCCAAAAATTCAACTTTAAAAAAAAAATTGTGCTTTGTTATTTACGACTTAAATTTTTTTTTCAGGTACTGGTGTCCATTCAGAGCATTCAGTGTTTTTTTTCTGTTTCTATCTAAAAATAATCACGTTCATTAAAAGAAAAAAAAACGTGAACTTAGTTTAAATGTTTGAAAAATAATTATTGTTTTAACTGGGTTTTATTTCCATACGTATATTTTTTAAAATTTCTTTCATGTATATGTGAATGGAAATGTTGAGCTATTTTTAGCTTTTGGATTAGTGTACTGTTTCTTTACGTAATTCTATTAATTTGCATTTTTGATGTGAAGTACTAATTTTTTTAAAACTAAATAAATATTGTGTGTGTGAAACACACACCAAGTATGTTATTTTCCTTGCAATGATACACTGCTTGGGGAGAAAAGAGTTTTACAGAGAAAGTACTATTGCAAACGTTAACTTGAATAAACTTTTTGGAACCCTAGAAGTTGTGAGCAAGGTTATTAATTTGGTACTAAATCACTCATGGCGATACATTTGGTGAGAAATTATATTAGCAAAAAAAAAATTTCAGAAGTCATTGGTACAGCCTTATCTAAAAATTTCCATGAGGTCTGAGTTCAGAAGTCAATCCGTCGTGTTTAGAGTTGTGTTAAGACAGAGTTACAATCTACCTGAGTTCCTGCGAGTGGAACTGTTTACAGAGCCGTTTCTGGAGCGCTATAAAGCATGTTTACAACGAGTGTGTTTTTCAATTACTGTAAAAAAATCTGTTCCAATAGTTCTTTGTGTAAAAGAGTCGATTTGTATTCGTTTAGCCCTAGTAGCTCGTGTAGTTCATGTTTGTCCTAGAGCTATAATAAATTTATTATTCAATTAAATGGAGTCGTCAGCTGTTTTTCACCCATGCAAAATTGCAACAATATTAAGGATTGCCCAAATGAAAAAGGAACACGTGCAATTGTGTTTAAATGATTGCAACTATTACACCGCTACGGGACATGGATATAGAGGTAGGTAGGAGGTGTACACCGCATACGACGTGCAATGATGGAACCCGTTCATGGTAGAGGAAAGAGATTAAAGGTAAAGTCGCACTATTCATGGATATGTTCATATAAAAGAATGAGTGATAGTATGGTTTCTGACTGTGGAAAGTGAGCTGGTTGTGATCATCTATCAGCGAACGTGCGCAGTCTATGGCGAGCACTACTTAGTTCGAACTATTGGGGAAAAAGGTTTCGTGAAAAGCGGCAAACGATACCATATCTCCCCGACATGCCAGTTCAAACGACTCTCGTGAAGCCCAGGCAACCTTAAAAATTTTTTTTGCAAAGTGTTGAAACACCCACCATACAGTTTGGATTTGTCTCCCAGAAACCTTCCACATAAGAGAACTTTACGTTTTCATTCGTACGATGAGGTGAATGAAGCTGTGCAGGACTTTTTCGAGAGTCAACCATAATCTTTCTACAGTAAAGACATAGTATGAGGGGACCTGTGGAACCATCAAAAGAGTGGGACCTGTGTTACAACGTGCAAGGCGATTTATTTTAAATTCCAATACAGGTATTCTTTTTATTCAGTTTGTCCACTTTTGATGTGTAACATCTTTACTCTCGGTTGCTGGATATTTGTTGGAGTGATTTCGTGAAAAGGGACGGAAATGCGTAACAGGAAGTCGGGGGAAGCGCGCGCTGTTTGATTTGACCAATTCAGTGCCTTGGGGTGTCTCTTCTCTAGCCTCGTCTGGGGGTCCAACTCTACTAGCAATTAAGACGCCCGCCTACCGCACATACCAGCTAGTCTTATTAGACTCCATCCAGAATAAACTTATGATTCTTATGCTCAAATGTCAAAGTCTCAGGGCTCGTTGTGTGTGAAATCTCTGAGGATATATTTATATATGTGTAAACTATATATTAATAATTATATTTCCTGGTAAGCATCTGACAAAGCTCATCATTCTTAAAAAAAATAGGAGTAAGTAATATGGAATTATTTGAATAAATATTTATGTGCTTATCATTTTCATACTTTGAGCTTAATTCCTGTCACTGTCAGTATAATATTTTTAATTGGGATTAAAAAAGATTTCTCGATTAAAAAAACTAACTAATTAAGTAAACGGGTATTTTTGATTTTCTCTAATATTTCTAATTTTTAAGCATGCGCTTGACGGTGTCTCTTCACTACCCTCGTCTGGGGGTCCAACTGTAGTAGCAATTAAGATTCCCGCCTACCGCACATACCAGCAAGTCTTGTCATTTAGGTGGTCTCATACATTTCTCCGAATCAAACAGTTAAAAAAAATTACAGATTTCCTTCATTTTGTACGTATACCGTATACCGAAGGTGGTTCTGCTCTTTTTTAAAAAAAACTATCACTCGCTTCCCATGATTTTGAGTGGTGATTTTAACGTTAACTTCAGTTTGCCAGAAGCTGAGCCGCTCATAGCTTTTCTGAAAGATGAACTCAAGCTCGAAATGAACACTAATCGAAATGTTTCGAAAACTAACAGTGGTACTGTTATTGACGCCGTTTTTCAACGATTTTTAAATACTTTGATATCACAAGTATATGTGTCATACTTTAGTTTTCATAAATCTATTGTCTCCACTCTTCCCCAAATTGAACAATAATAAATATTTTTGATAAAAAACTGTATTACTCCTCGTGTTAATTAAATAAAATTTTCATTAAAGATATAATTATTCGATAGAAAATTATTTCCAGTCATAACCAATTCATTTCTTTCAGGATTAAAGTCACTATTGCGTATTTATCATGATAACAAGTAAGATGTACACATCATATACGACTACTGTAAGACTCGTTTCTTTTTTTTTGTCTGGGTAACTCTTATACATCTGAATCAAAATATTCTTAAAGCATTTCCTTTGAGATGAATACCTTTTTTCTATTTAACATCACAATCAATATATATAACACACTTATAAAAGGGTGCCGTGGTCATGCGATGCGGCAAAATAATCTTCATGTCCATTCTTCGCTAAATGTGAGCCTTTATCTATAGAATATTTAATGCGCATAAGTAACCCGTAAAGTTAATCTTGTTTTACATCACTAAGAACAAACTTCAGCATTAGTCAATTTACTTAACCAATTACATAATTGGATCTAAAATCTATTTGATGTGTTCATTATAATATAATTTTGATTGATTCATAGATTTCCTGTTGCTTATAAATGCTTCTGAGAACCTATATATAAACACCTATTCGCAAATTATTACTTTATAATACAACCTCGATTTTTGTATAAGGTAAATCGGGGGAAGTTTCCACATTTAAGAATGTTTAGATTTGTACATTGAAAATTGAAATGACAAGTCCATAAAAAGTACAGTTTATTTTTCAATATTTAATTGGTTATGTATACAAGTTAATTCCTTCTTAGAATGAAAATAAATAAGAAATTTAATGTTAAGGAAAGTCATTTAATTGCTGTTCCCCCATATATGGGGGAAGAAATTGAAGCATTTTCGATTAGAAAAATTAATTCTATTGAAAAATTTTCAAACCCAGCAACCAACTGTAAATTAAAAAAAAAAAAATAAAGAAGAAGGAAAAAATTAACATAGTACAAAAAACGGAAACGTTACTAAATTAATCTCTTCTTATTGTTGTATCACCAGAGAAGTATTTCATATATTTCATTGATATAATGTATTATGTTTTAAACTCTTCGCAAATTTAGCTGATGTTAATTTAAAAAATAATCAGCATTTTTTACAAAAATCTTATATTAATTACACTGGGTAATATAATTTCAAAATGTTCCTCTTTCCGAATTGAATATAATGAATTGAACCACAATGGATTTAATGTTTTAACTACAAAATAAGTTAGATTTTGTTTTATAAGGAATATATTTATATACATCAAGAGTTATTGAATAAAAGGGTATTGATGCCGACATTATTTTATAGTTTCCTATAGAGAGAAAAAAAGAATATTTCCGAAAAATATTGAAAAAAAATTATATAATCATTATAAAATAATTGTAAAGGAAAGAGATATTTGCTAAATGCATTAGTTTGTTGTTCAATTCATATATAAGCCAGACAACATATTCAAACATTCCCATATAGCACACACGTATAAACAATCTAACATAATCACAATCTCTCCATCTAAAATATTTTGAGAAATCAAATCTAAGCTAAAAAAATGACACTTCATAAAAAATCGACCAAAAAATGGATTCTTCAATTGTTAATTACAAAAAACTTTTTCTGTTTTTAATGATTTTTAAATTTTTGTTAAATTTAAATCAGAAATATTTTAAATATTTTTAATTTATTCAATCAAAATTTAAGTTTCTCTAAAGTGAAAATTCAAAATAAAAATCTATTTATATATTACAGTACTGTAACCACACATACACAAACACACACACACACTACGACTTTAATTATAAACCTTACACACTATCAAGATAAGTATTAAATTTTGTATATGACAAATAATAATTAAACTTATTTTTAACTAAGTACATGGTTAATTAACAAAAACTTTGTAAAGTGCTGATACATTTATAAGTATATTATATCAGTGTAAATGTGTATTTTTTCTTGTCAGTATATATTTAGTTTTGTTTCCTATCAACAACTTAATACTTATTTCAAATATTTTATTTTAGGCTTTTCAATTAGTTTGCGCCCTCTTCATAGGTATATCACGACCCCCTAGGGGGACGCGCCCCACAATTTGAGAAAAGCTGAGGTACGTTGAACAGCTGTGGTGTAGTTTCCGAAATGTAACATATGTAATCAATCAAATAATTAGCTTATATCACCTTTTTTTACATTTTAAAGCGAAGTTTATTAAATTCACAGTTGGACTATTCTTTTCACAAATTTCTCTCCCTCATAAAAAAATGCCTTGCAAAATATTTTTTAATTGAAACATTTTGTTTTTTCCTGAACTTCTTACAGAAAGATATTTTGTAATAATAACTTTAGTTCTGCAACAAAATATTTTGATTCCACAAGAATTAAAAAAAATAAATAAATAGGTCCTTTTTGTGACTTAGCTTGAAGCATGAATCCACTACTAACTACTTTTTAAGCTCCTTCTTTTAATCATTACTCTAAAATTTCAAGTACTAGTTCACTAGGAAACAGAGTAACAACTTTAAACGTGCCATTTTATTTGCGGCAATGTGTAATTTGTGTCTTTCCGGCTGTTAAGAACAGAAAAAAAGCAGTTGAAGGGCGTTTATCTAGATATGTCCTTGACAATTTTGTCAGTACCAAAACTCCTGAGGGTAGAGAAAAGAATATCGGAGTTCAGAGAAAAAAATGTTCAAAAAATAAACAACGAGGAAGAAATGAACTTGAAGGACTTCATCAGAGGTGGAGAAGGATTAGAAAAAACTTTATATAAGAAAAAAGTTGTAATCAGTAGGTTTTTATTACTTTTTCTTCTGAACTTATTCTTTTTTAAACTAATCTTCAACTCAAATCTGTTGGCTAAAATAGAAGAAATGTAATTTTTATTGCGTTAAATTAAAATTTTTGATTTCTAAACTCTGTGATTTTTTAAATTCTGTGATTTATAATTGGCATCTATTACTTTTATAAGCAAACGCATGGAAATATGCCCTGGTGTTGAACTAGAGATTTAAAATAAAACATGAGATCAAATTACATCAGACAAGGAGACAAAATTTCGTCTTCTTGACCTATTGCCGTATTTTCCGGTTTTAGGTAGACCCCTGCTTACTTAATATTGAATTTTTGCAATTTTATCAACTTAAATGTATTTTTAACAACTGGTACTACTATACTTACTTTAAAAAAAAATTAAATTTCTGACTGTGGCGAAGTATGGTGTTTAAAACTTAAGAAATACATACTAATTAAGTTTAAATTTAATTAATATATTAAATAACTGTTAAATAAATTAATCGAGGAAAAATAATTCTCAGCATATGATATCAATCTTGCCAGGTTTAACCCTAAATCTCATAGTTTAGTAGCGCCCAGTGTTTTGTTTTTTCTTTTGCGGTATTAACATAGACAAAACATTTTCAAACTTAAGTTCCAAAATCTGAATAAGGGGCATTTAAATGTTGAACCTAAATCAAACGTCAATGTCCTGACAGATTGCCTATGACAAATTGAGAAACTGGGAAACCTAATATTAAACTTTGGCTGAATTTTCGAGGAAAAAAAAACCGCTGGAAAGATGGTTCTTGTTTTAATAAAATTTATGCTATCACCTTGTGACTGCAAATAAATTCAATAAATTTAGTAAATAAATCTGCTAAATAGATAAAATCTGGTTTCCACTTGATGAATTATTCTCTTAAAATTGAAGTCACGTTTTGGTTTAATGAGATCCCCTATCGTAGACCCCATTTACCCATGGACCTCCAAATTCTTTTTTTGCCGACAGGAACCCTTTACAGGTCATCATAGACCACTGAAATTCCATATAGACCACTTTGGGAATCACGGATCTTTGTAAGCAGTTAGTAGTTTCAGTAATAAATTGCAAGCCAGGATACGATTCATATAACCCCTGTTAACATAAGTTTTGGCGGAATAATTTTAAATTTTATTATAAATAATTATTTAGCTAAAATTGTTTTATTATAATATTATGTAGAGGACTTAAATAAACAGTTTTCTGTTTTGTTCAATTGATAACTATTTCTTTAATTAATTAAAAATAGAATTTGGAAAAGAGAATAATTCCATAGCTCAAATTTTGTGCTTAGATTTCCAGTATGATTGTAGTATCTACACTCAAGAGCCAAAACATTATGACCACCCCTACATTTTGCAATGAACTCGCCTGGATGGCGTGGAAGGCACGTGATCAGGAGGAAGTGGTATTTAACTACTGCTGGAGAGTCTGAAGAATCATTCTTTCACTTACTTCTGTGTGTGATGGGAAAGGCTGCGGATCTAAGCGACTTTGATAGAGGGCAGATTATAATGGCTCGAAGGCTCGGAACAAGTATTTCCGAAACTGTAATAAATTGTTTTTATAAGCTGATTGAAGTCATTACGGTACAAATGTGTGACCATAGTAGCCACTTGGTCATGGTCGCAAACTTGTGGTCAGTGTTCACAAGTAGTTGGTTCAAATTCTAGCACAAATAAAAACCTTCCGTATAGAGGTCCTGATGTATGTTGAGGCTTGAAATCCTCCCGTTAACATAAAGGGGAAGATCGGTGAGAATGATGCCAGTTCAGTTATCATCCTCGTCCTTTACGAGAAATTACGAGATACGTTGCCAATAGCACTTGTGTTGCTTTACAGTTCAACGTAAATTGAAATAAAATTAAGATTTAATCAAATGGATACTAATGTTTTGATATAAAAACACAAGGAGACATCTGTTTGATGCAGAAATTATTATAGTTTAAAGGTTAAACATTTTATAAAGGATTTCCCCTGAAATCTGTTAATGATTGGGAGGAACACCAGCTATAATAAAAACAAATATAATTTATTAATCCTTTTACAAGTCTCACAAACCATGGGAAGGAAATGCACATATCTAAAGTTTTGAAGCCAAAGCGAGAAAGATGAGATATTTAATATTTATTTATAAGTAGAATCGCTTTCGTTTGGTAATAATCGTAACTCCTATCTCAAATAATCGACTTTGGTCAATTTGATTCTAATTCCAATATCTTACTGACTGAACTTTCAATTATAAATTTTATATATTAATTAATTAATCGGCGATTCGCTCTCGTCTAGCTTTCAATTGCCTTACGTTAATCATTAACTTCTATCATCTAACTCAAAACCTTCTCTCTCTCTCTCTTTCGAACCTAAAAGTTAATGCTTAAATATATGACATGATTTACATAGATCGCATCTACTTCTTCGAGAGAAAGTTTTCAATTGAACAATATTTAAAGTAATAGAATTTCCCCAAGAGCATTAGTAATAGACCCGCTACAATGCGAAAATTAATTTCTGATGAAATGATGCATCTTTGTACAGCCAGCTTCTATCACTACGGAGATAAATAAATAAAGAGGAAGAAAACTATAACACAAAATCAATGTTTCGCTGGTGAGAAACTGACTTCTTAAATGTCAAATCTAGAAAAATATTTTTTACTCATATCAGTTTTACATGCAGATATATAAAATTTTAAGGTATATACTTTAAAATTGCATGGAATAGTTTAATGAGTGGATTTTAAAAATTAAATCTTCTTTTTATAATACAAAAACTAAAATATAAGTTTGAAAGCTTAATGTAACAATAAATGAGCAAATGAAAAATTAAATAAAAAAAATAAAGTTCTTTTTTTTAAACTTAAGTTTTGTCACTTATGAGTTCTTTTTTATTCTAAAATTTTGTAAGAATTCAAATTGGCTTATATTAAAGTTGCTTTTATTACTACATCATATATAGGGATTGCAATACCGGACCAAAAGTTCAATACTGGTATTCGGTATTTTTTAGATCTTAATACCGGGATACTGGTTTTAATAGCCCCCCCCCCCGGAAGTAGAAATTTTAGAGAAAGAAATAAAACACAGGAGCTTCTTTGTTTCATTTGCCAGTATTATTAGAGAGTGTAAATATCACAATTTAACACACGTGCCGATGAGTGGAATGCAATATAGATTAGACATATCCAGAATGTAACACTTTTCTCGCAGGCTTAAATCCTCATTTTATTATCGTTTGTTGGTTTAGCAGATACAGGGTTACATAAAACAAGACACACCCTCATACAACAGCAAGTCTTCACACTTACTAACTAACTAATCTACCAACTATCCAACTAGAAACTTACAGACTGAGGGGGGCACAGCTCCCTCAACCAGTCACTACGTCATCCTTTTGGTTACAGTTAAAAACACAGTCTGTTACAACAATGAATAATTTGTAATCTATAAATTATCACAGTATATAAAGAATCACAAAAAGTAAATGAACATCTTATTTATTTAAATCACAAAAAAGTATAAATATCACTATTCAGTCTGTGTTACTATTACATATTTTTTAAATGTTATTTTAAAAAACATAATGCATCGATTGTACTGACATTAAGCCTGAATGTAATTTTGTACAAAAATTACCAGATGTTGAAAACGCTCTTTCGGCATCTACGCTAGGTACTGTTAGCAATGACAAACCATCTAATGCTGCCATTTTACTTATAATTTCATCCAAATTATCTTTTCTTTTTTAAATTAATCTAAAATCCTTGACTGCTAGGGTTAGAAACCATGCTTTAATTTGTATCTTCTTCGCAATTAGATTCTTTCCTTTTTACCAAGTTTGAATCATACTTCGTTTTTAAATGTGTATGGAATCCGCTTGTACTTCGTCAATTCTTGAATTCTTGAAATAATAATAATTCTTGAAAAATTTTTTATATTGTGCAACCATATCCTTTTCATCATATAAATAATCAAACCAGATTGAAGTATTATCTACTGATTTTTCATGTTCTTTAAAGTTATTCTTATTCATTATTATGGGTTATTATTTATGATTATATATATATAATGAATCTGGAAAATATTTTGAATCCTTAAGTATGATATGAAAGTACAATGTGAAAAACAAAAGTAATAATTTAAAAATATCAAAATATATTACACATTTTCTTTACAACTACAACCAAGTTTTCTCAGATACAAATATCGGACTACGAATCCTGCCCATGTGCAGTATCGATCTGAGCTGTAATAGGATAGTTTTGGCCCACCTACTTAGATGATTCACATATTTTGCCACTTTTCTTGATTGTACGATGCAACTTTATATTCACAATTTAATTAAGTTTGCCCGTTAGGGAGAACATAAAAACAAAAAGGTATACTATTTTGCTACGTTGGCGATCTCTGAGCGCATAGTGGAGACAATTGAAAAAAATTCTAGTATATACCAAAAAAATGATAATTAAACTTGTAAACACAGGTATTACAAAACTGTACAAATGGCTCACGGTATACCGGGATACCGGTATTCGAATCCATAATCATATACAATACAGCAAAAATTTGATCCTCCCATTCATGTAACAGCTCGAAAATGTTCACTTCCTTTTATTAGTTGTGTAAAGAAAAAAATCGGAATTTTCTTCTCATCTGATGAAATGAATAATAAAAATTAACAATTTGTTTTCTTTAATAAAATTAGCAAAACAAAAAATATCTCCAAAGAATTTACTGCGATTACTTTTCCTTGGAAAATTTCATGCGTCTTTTAATAAGCAGAATTATTATCGTAAAATAAGTATGTAGAAAAAACATTGAGCTATTCTAACCACAAACAAAGCAAATACATGGAGAAATAGATGGGGAAAATGCGATAAACATTTCCAATAATCACTCCAGATTGAGCAGACTCCATACCAATAAAATAAGATAAAGGAAGTAATGTACATGAAGAACATGAGTGAAAACATATTTCTTTATTATTTTTTTTTGTATGCATGAAGAAAATTATCTTCTCTGTCTGTCTCTGTGTCTAGATGTTTTGTATTTAATTTTTTCATCTCCTATGCTAAGAGTCTTTAAAATGCGATACGAATTCTGTAATCTTAGCTAAGATAATATCTTGTTTGAACATAGAATTTAATCTCAGATAAATTGAATTTAGCTAAAAAGGAAAAACTTTTTAGTTGAAAATAAGTTTTCATTGCGGATTATTTTTCAGGATAATAAACAGAAATGAGGTAAAAAAATTCCTTTCATATTCAAGCAAAGATTTTATTCTTAAAAAAATTGTGTTACTTATCAGAATTAACATTTTTATTCTTGAAATTTAACTTACCTTTTAAATACAATAATTAAATTCGATGCAAATATTTTTAATCTTAAATTTTTTTTTAAATAAGCAGCAATGAAAAATAAGAAGGAATTATTTTTCATGAAAATCGAAATAACGAAAGTTGAAATTATATTATTGTTAGTATTTTTTAATTAGATGTAAAGATTACTTGGGTATTTATGAAAATTGTAACTTATTTTAAGGTATCTGACAAGGTTGAAAGAGTAATTTTTAGGTGTTGATGTTAGGCCAATTAGAAAAAAAAGAAATATAAATATTGCGGAAGTATCAATAATGTATGAAACTAGAGAGCTTTTTAGGTTGCCTTTACAGCATTTACTTTATCTAACTTATAAGAATATTTTTTAATGTATTTTTTTAAGAATGAAATTTTTAGGATAATTTGTGCACGAAAAATGGGATATATCTCCAAGAAAATCTAATCAAATTCAGTGAAATTTATAACACATATATCATGATCCCTTTAAAGTGTAAGAAACCTCAAGTCTTAAGATAGTTACATTTAATCACAATTTACAGCCATTTTTAACTTAGAACGTACAGTAATTTTGACGAAAAATTATTAACATTAAATTTAAATGATTATAAATTTTTTTTTCTTTAAATAATTTTTATCTTGAGGTTCGATACTCTTTAAATGGAACAAGAAGTGCATCAATGAAATTAAAATTGCATTATATCCAATACACTTTTATTTATGGTTTTTTTCTTAACTTTGAAGATTTTGCTAAAATTTCACAAAATAATACTTTTTTTTACAAAACCAAAGGGTTATGTTATTTATTTAATAATTATAACTCTCTTTAAATTTATTTATGCTCTTTAAAACAGTAAAATTCTTCTGAAAATCAATTTTTGAAAAATGGGCCTCCCAACTTAGTGTCTCTAATGCCTTAAGAATAATATGTAAAAAACTGTTTTTTTTGAACTTTTAATCAAAAAGTTGAAAAAATCTAAAGATAAAAAAAATTTATGCTGAAATATAGTTGTCACAATATACAAAAACAGAGAAGAGTAGAACGACTAATCAGATATAGTGAAGAAACGAATTTTAGAAACTCAGCGTAATTTAACATGTTTAATTAGTTAATAAATAAAATAAAAGTAGATAATAAAAAAAGGATAATGATAACGGTGACAATTTTATAATTATTCCAATTTTTATGTTGAATTACACAACTGACTGATTCAATGTCATTGGATTTGTATGGCGTAACATTATAGGGGCATTGTAAGGTTTTGACACAAGTAAAGTAAATTTTATTTTGCATTTATATGATTTAATTTCTAATTAAAAAAATTCTCCATCATTTATTGATGTGTAAATAGAGTTATTTGCATAAAAAGAGCTTATAAGCAAATACCTTGTTTTAATATTTTTTTTTCGATCATTATTTTGTACTTATATTGCATGTTCCAAAGTCCGCGTCTGGTATAAGTACAGAAAATAGTCCCTAAATTCCGTGGAAAATTCGTTAAATAGAGATTTACCTTTTAATATGCTTTAGAAACCGCATAAAATTTTTTTTAATTCAAAAACACTACAGATCATTATGAAAAATTATTATTCACATCTTTTTTGTAAATTAATATTGATTTATTTTATATATCTTACCCATCAAAAAGAAATCTGCAAGGAAAACAAGAAGAAAAAAAACATTGTCCTGGGATACACTGTATTTAACCTTTAAAAAATAGTTTTAAATTGAGGAAATGTTTAGTGACCTTTTATAATTATAAGCTTACAAGTAATTTTAAACATACATTATTTTATAACCAATAATTTTACGCATACACTACCGCAGGCGTCCTTACATTTACTGGTAATTACTGATAAAATCTGTTAATTTTATTTGAGCTCTTCTGTTTGAAAATTAACGGCAATTTTATTGCTCTAGGTGAGTTAGGCACTTGGTAAAGTAAGTTCAAGGTCATTTATCACCATAAAATGTGTTCAAAGAGAGAATAATTTGAAGTCCAAAACGATTTTAAAAGTAGGTATGAAAAAAATCGAATCACAGAGAAAAAGCATGTTCAAATAACTTTTTTTAAAAATAGAATACTAAAACATTATAAATACTTTTCAGGGATCAATACCAATAAATATTAATACTTAGCCAACAACATTTAAAATAAATTATCTAAATTTTACAAAAATCCCAATTATAAGTGAAATTTTAGCAATATTTTTGAAAAACTTCAAAACAATTACAGAAAAAAAGTAATAAATTTATATCAAGTATTACTAAAACAAATTCGATACATTTATCTAGAGAATGTAGAAAAAATTTAATATTTTATTAAAATATAAACATTTTAGAGCTGAGTGAATAAATATTATAAGGAATGTGACGTATTGCGAGGCTGTTATTGAAAGAATAGGAAGTAACTCAAAAGCTATTCAGACAGTAAGTTTTATATTTTAGTACATTCCCTAGAAAATAATACAAATATCAGGAGCAAAAAGTTTCATAGAATTGTATTCGTAACATTTTGAGTTATCAGACTCGCCACGACAGATTTTAAGCAATTTAAATGCCCACTTCTGGCAGATTCAAGACCCACTTCCGGTTTTTCTAACTTTGTGTAATTTATTGTAACTCTGCCCCTATGTAATGTAGGAACAACGTAATATATGTGTTTCAAAAAACCAAAAGATTGTTCTATTCAATAAAATTCTGCCGGATCTATACGGTTCCTTCAACTAACTCCTTGGGGATTCCTTTTCGGCCGTCATTCTTTCAACCAACTTTCTCCGAGGAAAGGAAGCGGGATTATGCAAATTAAGTTTAATCTATTTATTCTGTATTCGCGAGTCTTGAGAGTTAGTGAAAGGAGAAATAAAGGTTAGTGAAGTGAGGGTAGCTTGGATGTGAAGTGAATAGATGAGAAGCTAGCAATCCGGTAGTAGTACATATACGTAAACAATGTACGAAGCGAGAAGTTGGAAATTCGAAAAGTGCTTAGTTCCACTATTGGAGAAGTGTTTAAGGCCACGTCTAAAAGATTAAAGGATTGCAAGAGTTCAGGTACTGTGATCTTATTTCGAGTAGAAGTTAGAAAGTTATATTATTAGCGCGCTTCTAAATTAAAACAAGCTTTGTATAAGTTATTGTAAGGATAGATTTGCATGATTCTATATATTATCACCACACCATCTTGTCTCACCTTCGTCCTCAAATTGATCAAATTTATCTTAATTAGAGTGTTATTTGTGTCTGTGTTGAATATAGAGATAAATAAATAATTTGAGTTCATCATGTCGTCTGATCATTTAGTTCCTCCCACACATCTAGCCTTGTTACAGGAAATAAGGAGTGTAAATTTCTTACAAAATAAAAAGTTCAAAGCATGTTCTTTGATCAAACTGGGTCATTTCAACGTGTTAAATATGAAAAGCATTTCTCTATTTCGAGGTTATTTAATAAAGATAATAGTATAAGTGCTTTTAGTTCCAGGAAAATATTTGCAAAATGGAGAAATTCGCAAAACAGAATTTCATAAAATTGAGATTCAGACTGTATTAAGATACGGACTTTGAAACATGCAATAACATGTATCTTAAATGGAAGATTTGTTTTATTCATATTATTACTCATAAAATTGTCATTAATGTAAGGGAAAATTTTTTCCCTGACAAAGTTTAATCTGGCTCATTTTTGCTTCTAAGTTAGAAACTACTGATGGTTTAGCCTAAAACCCTACTCTTATTGTCCTTCAGAACCCTTCCTAAACAGGACAAAAGGATGTATCCTCTAAATTAAACGTAACGGTCTCTAAACATTGAAGTCAAAGTAACGAAGTAGAAGAATCTCCCTCAGGACCGAAGTTGGTTTGAAGAAAGTGTTCCTCTGAAAGTTGTGCCCATAATTGTTTCTTTCTTTCTTTTTTACCATCTAAATTGTTTTTTCGATCCCTTTTCGGTTTTTGTACAAAGCCTCTGGGAATGTTTTGGAAGTTGACATTGCGACTGATTTTAATCCTCTTATTTATAAAATTGAAGAACATTAATGTTATTCATACAGTTACAGTACACAAATTGCAAAATTAATAAGTCTAATTGTTTGAAAAGAAATTTATTTTTGTAATAGGGATCAGATATATATAGTATAATAAAAGACAAATAGTAATTTCTACAAAGCTAAGAATGAATGAAATTGGAAGGAAAATTATTTTTACTGTTGCTACCGTCACCAAAATTTTTTTTTGCCGTTTTTTACATAATAATGGCGATTCAATGGAAACGTAGTGAAATGTTCGTGATACAGCCAATTTGACATCAATTTGGCGACCACGTTGGCAAATTGGCGATTGATTGAACGGCGAAGCATTTGCTTTTCTGTAGCGCCACCTAGTGGGGAGCTGAAACAAAGAGGATAGCACAAAAACCTTTTTCACAAAAAATACATATGCATGCTATTTTTCATAGTGATCTGTTGAACGGTGTTGGAGTGAAGTGGTTTCATGTATACAAACATCCATTTGTATATATATATATAGATGTGCAAGCGATATTCAAGTTTTTAATGAAAATTTTGCACATGTAAAAAATTAAATACATATCCACAAAAGATTTTTCAAGCCCTTCCCCTCCCTAAAATAAAAATTTTTTATACTATTGTCTTAATATCTGTAACGGGATAGATAGAAAACTTCTGTGTAGACTACATATGGCCAGAAGGACATAGCTTATCCATCAGTAGCTTATCAAACTTGTTATTAAGTAGCATCAATCTCCAAAATAGTGCAATGGAACAAGGCTCACTATGTGAAGAAACTATTACCGAACATAATAGAGACAATCATCATCTCAAAGAATGCCGCAGGTGAAAATACATTCATTTCTCGCCTTCCGTTGATATCCAGTGATTCAGAAATGTTCTTTCATTTCAAGCGATTGCATTTTTTTCTCCCTTTTTTTGCTTCTAGAGGACTTAGCAAAATCTTATAACCACGGAGGTAGTCTTCTGGAAAAAACATTACTCGAGCACATCAAGAAACTTCATTTTAAAAAAAAGTGAGCAGAAGTTTAAGTTTAATACATAGAGGGTTAACATTTATACAAAGAAAAGTTGTAGAATAAGATTTAACATAAAATTCCAACACATTAATGTTACCTTACATTCTTATCCTAACTTATATACAGAAGAGAGAACACAACTGAATGCAATGATTAAAAAAAATTAAGAACTGTGGATAAACACGTACAGATAAGTATAAACGTGTAGGGGAGACCGGGGCAAGATGACGACGTTAACAGTTTTTTGTTGTTTATTAATTTATTTTTAAGGGTAGTAAAATCAATTTTACATGAACTGTTAGAGTAGTCCTTTGTAGTATTAAAATATATTACCATTTAATTTTTCTAATAAAAGAAGCAAATGATAATTTTATTTTTTCATACCCTTAACAAATCGTCATCTTGCCCCAGTACTTGGGGCAAGATGGCGACATTGAAAAAGGTTGAACATATTTTATCTTTTGAATGTGTTACATGGTTTAACAAATGATAACTGTATTTTTGCATCTTACAAAGTATCAAACTAATCGTAATGCATTGTAACGTAATGTTGAAGTGTTTAGTTGTGTACCTAATAATAGTCACAAATAAAAATGCCATTTTTATAATTGGAGAACATTCCTCATGCCAACACTCTTGGCATTTACAGCACTGGATCCATTCTTCTGTTGGAGGGTTCCTCTTCACAAGCAGGACATCATATAACACCATCTTTTGAAGTTGATACAACTAGAATGTTTGGCCTGGATTTTATAGACTTAGACCTACAGGAACAGTTTCAGTTTTTTACTCCCTTTTTAGCTTCACGAGCTTTTTTTCCTCTGTTTTTTTAAATTTCCTGTTCTTCCTTCTGCTTTTCGCTTTGTTCTAACATTTCTTTGATGGGTGTGCTTGTACGAATGCTTGAGCTCAGTTTTTTGCTTTTCCTTTTTTTTCTCACATTGTGTTGCTTTAAGCAATGGTTTGAAAAAAAAAAACACATTAACTGGCTTCTTTGGTGCATTGAAATCAGCATTTTCCATAAGTTCTGGTTTTTCTGGAGGGTTTATATGTTGGTTTTCTATTACCGGGGTCTGAGGATTAGCACTATTATTCTCAGTTCATCGCCAATAGCAGCATGGTTAGTAGTTTTTACCGCAGCATAGTCATATTCGTTAAACACAAGAGGATTATGAGGCTCGATCCCATATGCTTTAAACCCTTTCAACGGCATTTCCAACTGTAGCTGATTTGAAGTAAGTGATGCTCAATGCAAGTGATGCAAAATTATACCCCAACTTATGTGAATTCGACTTATGTGGTACTCACTTAGTCCCGTCTATCGCGTAGTTCGAGGTATCATTGTTTTAACAATTTTTGTGACTATTTGAAAACATGCGAAATTAATTTTGCATTTGTAGAATTTTTCGGTAACCATTTAATACAGAAGGTTTGGAAGTTTGTGAATGGAAAATGGGAATCTTTTGAATAAAAACATTTAAAAATAAAATGTTTATCTAAGAGATTTGTAAGAATTGGAATTAATTTTATATCTATGAATGAATGATATAAATGGGTCAAGATTAGTTATATATATATATATATATATAAGGATAATTAAATTAGATCTAAAATTAAATCACTAGTCCCCTTCTAACTTTTATTTTCCCGTTACATCTTCAAGTATTAAATTTATTACCCAGTTCGAGAATGTATAACACATGGCTTTTAAACATCTTCGCCGCTCCTACCATTAATTTTTATCACCTATATGTCATGCTAAATTCTCAAGTATACCTCTTGAATCAGAATCGTACTTGAAGAGCATATGGCTTCTGAGGGGGCCGCCTATACATGTGGTTAAAACGTGTCCGTCTCTCTCTCTTACAAACAGATTACAAAATGATCTCATGTAATAAATACGGTTAAATTAAAATGGCTTGAAGTTCACTAAAAAAACCACGACATATGTATATATGTATATAGTATAATAAAATGAAATAAAATAATAAGACAAAATTTTATTCAACCGACAAAGCTAAAAGATAGAAACCAGATTCCAAGAAACATAACTAGAAAATAAGTGGTGGAAATGAGATAGATAGATAGACATATAAAACCTATGTAAGGAATTAGAAGCAGTGGTTAATTTGAGCGTTAACAATAGATGCATGTTCTTTTATGCGTAAAACAATATAGTTCAATAACTCTCCTAGTCTTCAAGGAGTTTTTATTTTAAGGCTTTTACCCCTCCCCCCTCTCCCCGAACGAAGGAGGGCAAGCATATTTCCTCACAACCAGAATCTTCAATTCTAGTGTATTGAGTTGCTATTTCATACCACTGTAGACATGAAACCGGTAGATGCTAAAATAATATCTATTGCGGGAAAGTTAATTTATTAATTTCCAGCAATCTCTTTTAATTTATTTTACTTAGATACTATGATTTATTGGAAACATTCCATAAAAATAAAATAGATGTCAAATTGTCATTAAAAAATTTGTATTTTTCAATTCCTATATTAGTTTACTCTCTCTCTCTATATATATTTACACCTTATTCAAATTTTCAATCGCTAATAAAATACTTTCTATTTATCCATTTAGTTAAAATACATTTTTTAAACTTGTATTGGATGAGACTTGATGTTTAATACAGCTTTTTCAAATATTAATTCATTAATTAAATTTTATTTTTAATTTTTCCATTTTTTCTGCGTTTTTTTTATCGAAGTTACAATTGGCAGCAACAGATGGCGCCAGTACGATTTTCTAACGAATTAAGAGAATTGACTTTAAACAAAAAATTATATTTTCTTGTTTTCAATTGATCACCCGACGGATAAACTAGTAGAATAAATCTCCGCTTTAAAGGCGGTATTAAAATATATATTCAATTTTGTACTTGAATTCATGTAGGATGCTCACCCCTTTTCTAGAAAAAAAGATACGCACTATTTATATCAAGCTTCTCCTCTTGCTTGCATTCGTAATCAGCAGGGCATAGAGACAATCACTTTGTGGTGCAGGTACTTATTTGGAAACTCAATGTTTTTCACGTTGTCGTAGCTTTTCGCTACCCCTAAGATTATCAACTCCCCTTCGGGTATCACCTGAATCCGAACGTGTTGAATGATTAATTAATTCAGTACTCATTTTAACAAATCAATCTTATTTATTGATTTTTCTTAATTAAGAGATTACACAAATACTATTCAATTTTAAGAACAATAAAACACAGTGGAGAATGAGAAGGGTTCAATAATCATGAACGACGGAATCCTATCCGAATCTACGAAAGATCGACGCGTACAATTACAACTACACACTTATACTTAATTGGAATCAATAACTGACCTGATTTCTTATGTTATGGCAGGTGCATCTAATTGGTTCTTTAAGATCTTGATTGGATCAACTTGAAGTCAGGATTCTTCGTTTTAAGAGGCAACTTATTTCTTAGCTATTCCCGAAGTTCTTCTATGATCTTTATCCACGACGATGCGTTAGATTCTATTCACCACATCTACGTTTACACTTGAAAATATTTTCTCATTTCATTTCATTCTCTCCTTTCTAACTCGCTAATCCCGAACTTATATAAAATATCTCATTTGCATAAATCACGCTTTGGCTCCCGGTGGAGATTGGTTGAAATAAATAAAATATTAAAGAATATGAGGAGGTTAGTGAAACGCGTAAGAACCCGTCACAACCCCCTCCGAGAAAAAAGCGTGACTTATTGAAGGTCTAAACGACCTGAAAGAACTCGCGTAATACACCTAACGCCTGAAAAACACTGAACCTGCACAAAATTTTAACTCTAACTCTAGAATGCCTGAAAACACTGAACCTGTAGAAAGTTTTAACTCATGAACTTTAGAATGCCTGAAAACACTGAACTTGCAGAAAATTTTTACTCACTAAGTTTAGAAACTTTAATTAAACTAGCACACAGAAATAACTACTCAAAGGGTATTCTCCACCTCGTTTTATTCTTCCTTTACATAAATTCCCTACAGTGCATTCCATTCGGGCGAAGATCAGGGGAAAACCTTCCTTTAAGGAAAAAACCCTGATCATGCACTTTACTTAAGTGCTAATAAATATGAAAAAATTTTACAATAATATCTTCGTACGACATCAATCTTTCATCTCATCACTATGTTCAGGGACTGCTGCCCTGAAAGGAAACCTTGTCAATTTTCTTTCTAAAACATGACATTAAATGCACAGAACCTTATAAAACTTCCTTATTGACATAAATATGGCATACATTATATTATATATATATAGTCTCATAACAAAATAACCTTTATCTGGTTTCATTTTCAAAAAATTCCCAATCAATCGCGCTGCGCTGTTAATGTTTTTGTTAGTATTCCTAATTACGCCGCACCCCGAAACCAGACACTACTTATACATCTTAATAATTACACGCAAAAATATATACATTTTTTACATACAATATATTACAACAAACAATACAAGTAATCTCACATATAAAGCCTCGTCTTTAAAGTGTAGTAAAACAATTGCAATTCAACAAATGTTTTTCCACAATTTGGAAAAAAATTAAATACAAAAGCTTTTTCAATCGATATGAAAATGCACACAACTCAGTGACACTTTTGTATGCTAATTTTACAAAAAAAAAATAGACTAGCCCACATGGAAAATACTCTGAACTGTCTGTCAAAGGAAAAATAAACAAATTAGAATTATACAACCTGGCTAGTCTTTAGATCCAATCTGCATAGGCTTTGTCTCCAACCACGTCCTCTGTACTGGATGACCTTGTCCTAGGGCTGTCCTCTCTGCGCTCCCACCTTCTGGGTCTCCTCTTCCATTGAGTCCGCTGAAGCTGATATGCTCCTGCTGAGGCTTTCCTTCCATCTGCGAGATTCTAATTCTGGCCGCTGTCCACTCGACGTCGGCTCCGGAGGTTGTAAGGGCAGTTCCTTTCCTGCTGGATTGGACGGGATCTGTTGCATTTGAACCTGTGGGATGGTCCTGGAATTATTCCTTTCCGAATTCCTCTCTTCCACCTTTCTATACCGCTTTCTTGAGGGACGAGACGGCATTGACGAGGCCAACTTTCTCTTGTCCCGGGATACCTGGGCCTCCGGTCTCTTCTTCCTCTGTATGCTTTCAACCCAAGATTCGGGCCTTCCTCTTTTCTCTCTCTCCGTCCAACGTGGCTTTCTTTTCCTGAAATTATACGCATCACCCCCCGAAGAAACAGTCGACTCCGTCCGCACACGTTTTTTCCTTCTCACCTCCTCTCCATCGCGTGTATTCGTAACTATATCTCTACTACCTTCCAAATTTCCTGATTCTGATCCTCTACGACAATTCCCCTCACTTTCTGATTGCATTAATCTCGGCTGCCTATCATCCGACCTGTCTGATGCTACTGCATTATGATCACTACTTCTCGCAATTTTCAATTCGGCAACACTGTCCTCCGATTCTCTTTGATGGTAAATTCTCACCTGATCCACATTAACAGTTATTCTTTTACCAAACTTTAATATTACTAAATTATTATTTTTCACACTCAAAACTTTATAGGGGCCCTCAAACTTTGGCATAAATTTACCCACCATTTTCTTACTTGCCGAACTCAACGGGTGAGTTTGAACCAACACTAGGTCATCAACCTTCACATTAACTTCACGCCTTTTCTTATTATAATATTTCGCCCACTTCTCGTGCTGGCGCTTTGTATGTATCCTAGCCTCCTCAAACAACTTTTCTATATTTCCACAAACTAAGTCTGATCCATCAGTTACCATTACTAATTTTTGAAATGGAGTGATTAAATTTCGACCTAAAAATAATTCCGCCGGTGTTTCATAGTAGGCTATATTATCATCAATATTGTTAATAAACTCAGACACATTTTCTTTACCCGAAAAAATAATTCCGGCAAAACTTTAATCCTGCACTTGCTCTTAATTCCGGTATTTCGGTTGGGCGCCAGTGTCGTAGCTTTTCGCTACCCCTATGATTATCAACTCCCCTTCGGGTATTACCTGAATCCGAACGTGTTGAATGATTAATTAATTCAGTACTCATTTTAACAAATCAATCTTTTATTTATTGATTTTTCTTAATTAAGAGATTACACAAATACTATTCAATTTTAAGAACAATAAAACACAATGGAGAATGAGAAGGGTTTAATAATCATGAACGACGGAAAATCCTATCTGAATCTACGAAAGAGCGACGCGTACAATTACAACTACACATTTATACTTAATTGGAATCAATAACTAACCTGATTTCTTATGTTATGGCAGGTGCATCTAGTTGGTTCTTTAAGATCTTGATTGGATCAACTTGAAGTCAGGATTCTTCGTTTTAAGAGGCAACTTATTTCTTAGCTAATCCCGAAGTTCTTCTATGATCTTTATCCACGACGATGCGTTAGATTCTATTCACCACATCTACGTTTACACTTGAAAATATTTTCTCATTTCATTTCATTCTCTCCTTTCTAACTCGCTAAACCCGAACTTATATAAAATATCTCATTTACATAAATCACGCTTTGGCTCCCGGTGGAGATTGGTTAAAATAAATAAAATGTTAAAGAATATGAGGAGGTTAGTGAAACGCGTAAGAACCCGTTACAACGTGGCTAATTATACGTGGCATGCTCAAGAATCAGCTTCAGATTTTTGGCTTAAGATTTGGGTGGATAAATGATAGACATTGTACACCTTAAGGCTTGAGATGATAGGTGAGATAAAAATAGTGTTTATTTGCTATCAAAATTAAATGTACATTTTATTGGAATTTGGTAAATGCCCAATATATTTTTATTCAAAAACATGAGAAAAATCATTGTCTATCTCGAAAGGCCTATCTATCCACCTCTTCATTTGTCCAGGGTAATGCCGGATACTTCCGTCAGTTTAATAAGCAAATAATGAGTTTTTTTCTAGATTATTTTAGTTATAAATATAGAAAGTGCACTACTAAAAATGTATTCAATTTCTTTCTGAAAAAAAAAAACTGAAGTAATAATTTTTCATTCATTTATTTGTATTGCTGATTCATTCCAAAACCTTATGCTCAATTGTTTATTGTTTATAAAAAATTTAAAATAAAAGTTTTGAAGCTTTTTTATTTTTTAAAAATTTTTAATTACAAAGCTCACATCTATTTTTGAAATATATATGAAAGAAAAGTTTTAATAATTCATGACTTTACTGACTTTTTACAAAATGTTTTATTACTTATAATGAAGACCAAATCAGCACCTTCGTGCTAAGTTTCATAATGATGTATAAAAAAATTTTTTTTTATCTCTTTGATTCCGTTGTCCTCCTTGGAGGAACAAGTTCTTCAGTTGAGCTTTCAAATAAAGGAACTCATGAATATATAATTCTACGGGTATACATGAAAAATAAATATGTATAAAATAAAATAAAATAAAAATTCTTAGTCTTAAAATGAATATATAATAATTTAAGCATACATTAATATTCACCTCTCAAAAAAAATAATGTAATTAGGAGTTATATTATTACAAAAGGAAATTTCAAGAATGTAAAAAAATCGAAGCTACATTTATTTTTCATAGATTATTAGCGTATATTGCTATATTTCTGTTGTTATGAAAACTCTATAAATTTTTCTATGCTGTTTTTCTATTCTGTTGTGTGATCTATAATGAAGAAAGCTAATCCTCGTCGATATCCTCAAAGAAATAATGAACAATATCTGCTTCCTCTAAGAAAATTCTCAAATTTTCCCTCTACTAGAGAGAACAGAGAAGCTGAATGCAGCCACATTCTCTCGATGTTCATTATTTTTGTTCCAAATTCTTCCAAGAAATCCTTTACTATCATACTTCTAGAACTTCCTTAGAAAGTTCTCAATACTACTGAGTTGGAAGATGGTTAGAGGTATGTCCGCTAACTAATAAATACTCGTATATGAGAAATGAAAGACAATTTTTCTACCTATTCTATTTCGAAACATTTTTTTTTCTCGATTCCTTAGGACAAAATGAATGCTTATTTAGGATAGAAATATTTCTATTTTAAAATTTGTTCTTCAAGATTCAACTGATTTTCATTAATACAGTGAAAATCGTTTAACACGAAACTGAGGGGGCTAAAATATTTTTTCGTGTTAAAGGATATGAAAAAAAAAACATATATTCAACAAAACTAAGTTGATTAGAATATATTTTATTTACATACATATGTATATATGCACGTATTTCATAAAAATCAATGAAACAAAAACACCCACCAGGTGTTACTTTACAAAATCGCAGTTGCACATATTTAAAAGACAATCAGAGATTCAGACAAAGGATTGAATGCCTTTTTAAATTATACCTGGGACGCAAAATTTGCTCTATAATTTGATCAACTGGTTTCAGCTGAACTAATCTTTCACAAATCTAGTTCTTGTTTCTTCATCATAGGCATATTTATCACAGGCAATTGTAAAACCACTAGGGAAAATTATTGCTTTGGTCAATATTACTATTTCATTTTAATTAAATTGGATGTATTATTAGCGCATTTTCATCTCATTTTATGTATTATTATACCATATTTAACCCGTTATGATGTGTCTTTTAAATTTTGTATTTTTACGCATTCTTATAACAACGTCAATAATAGTATCAGAATCGAATAAAGATTATTGCATTAGGACACATTTTAACTTATATTATGTTAAATTGCATTTTATTTGTGAGAAATTTTTACTAGTCTTATATGTATAGCTTAAGGTAATGATTCTCATACGCTGTCAATTTATTGTTTTCTCCCGTCTTAATAACTTTTAAATTACTCAAAAATATTTTACTCAAATAATGAATATGGAAGTTGAACTTAGTATGACGATTTAGTTTGTGATATTGTGTGAAAAGTTTGATCCATTGCAGCACTTAAAAATACAAGATTTAATGTAGGGGGTCATAAGTATTTTTAATAACATAGACTAATTTTTTTTAAAAAAAAAAGTGCAAATGAGAAAAAGGATATCATTGCCAAGTTATCGACTAGTTTAGTGCTTCTAAAACTTTCAATATTTATGACAAAATTTTCAATCATAATTTTCATCGTCCCTCCCCTGCAATGGAAATGTATTGACAGCAATAAAAATTTACCCTGACAGTTGTTGTTGTCGTGTCCTTCCCGCAGGGAAGGAATGAAAGTTGCCATTGCCTGTGAGACAGGTTGGACTTCTTAACGATAGATGGCGACACCACCTATCCCACCTCCACAAGACTTTCGGACCCACTGATTTAACGAGCACGTACTCCATCTATACTCGGTGGTATTTAGTGGCATCGGGCATCGAACTCAGGTCTGGAGTCCGATGCTCTAACCACTAGGCTACCCACGGCCCTACCCTGACGGTAAAGCTACAATACGACTTTAATTATAAATCATACAAATTATCAAGATAATTATTATTATATGACAAGCCCATGGAAGGTACTAGCAATTATTAAACTTGTTTTTAATTTAGTATTGATAAATTATTTATCAAGGACATTGTGCAGTACTGATACATTTATAAATATATTATACTGATATAAGTTGTGTATTTAATTTTTATCATGTCCGAATGTATCTTGTGTTTTGATATCTTTCAGTAAATTAATACTTATTTTCATCGTTTATTTTCAATTTTTCACTATGCTCGTCCCCTCACATAGGAATATCACGCCACCCTAGGGAAACACTCCCCTGTTTGAGAAACGCTGGACAAGATTAATTACAACAATCATCCATGGACAATACTGCTGTAGTTTTGTATTAATAATCATGTGTAATGGAGAATATTGCAGTAACTTTATGCCACAAAATTTTTACTGAAAACATTTTTACACGTCATTTTATTGCAATAATAAAATGCAATAATAATATTTTTGCTCTGTGGGCCATAAGAGTAATGTGTGTAGTATTCATGCTTTCTATTTATCTGCATTTTGTACTTAATTTCAAACTTAATAATGAAAAATTAGTACGAAAATCTATTTGTACTTTATGGATTTTCTGTTTCAAAACATCTCTTTACTTTATCGACCGTACTCCACATAGCAAAACGGTTGCTTTCCAAAACGCTTATACCACTTGTAATCGTTTCCTTTCCGAACTAATACACGAACCGAGTAATTTTTCTTCCTGACCTGCCAGGATATTTTATTTATTTATTTACTAACTTTCTTCCTCTATTTTTTTTCCAAACATCTCTTCCACCCATCCGACAGAAACGAGAGATACGGCGTTAAACTAAAAGGGCTTTAGAGAGGCGCATCACTTTATGTCAACCCCTCTAAAATATGATAGGAGCAAAAAGATGATACAGGGCACTTCATTTCGCTTAGGCAACTTCCCTATACCTCCACCAACCATTCAGTGAGAATGGCCGAGTATAAATGGAATGTCCCCCTTTTTTTATAGATTTGTTCCCTTTTTTTGATACTTCAGTTCTTGGAATGTAGTCTTTGAAGTGATTGATCTGTAGATAGGCTGTGATGATGAATGCTTGTCACATATATATGAAAATTTAATATCATGATAAAATGTAAATTTGAGTCTAATGTATATATTGATCTATATTTGCAATGTTAATTAGAATTACAATAGTATATCCCGAACTTACCCATTGGTGGAATAACCGCGTAATTCGGGTATAATTTCACAAAAATACATGCAAACTATTTTTAGTTGGGGCCGAAGATGAAAGAAAAGATTAATTTAGATAAAAAATGTTTAATAAAATCTTAGATAACACAAACAGAAAATAATAAATCAAGATTATTTTGATAGGAAAGGTTTCAAAAAATCTAACAAGTAGTCTGACGGCTCAAAGACTTTTCTCCCGCAAAATTTTGTAGCAGCATGCAAACAATTTTTTTGTTCGTTATTTTGTTGAAAAAATATTGTCTCGAAGATTAAATTACTGTGGTAATTCGATACTTAAGTAAAATGATAACAACTCTTGCTAGACACAACTCAAAATTTTATTCCATGAATTCAGTATTTCCTTTCCTTATATATTGCCATCGAAAGTTCCAGAGCTTTCCCATATAACTATAAATACAGTTAACTTTTATAAATACAAGTACAATTAATAATAATAACAGCATGAGAGAAAGAAAGAATTACAATTAATATAAAATTAGCATGGGATACAAAAATTAAAGTTAATACAAAGAAAACGAAATAAGTTATTTTTGTTATATAAAGTTGCAAAATAAGTTATTATAAGTCGACCGCAGCCGGGCGAGGGAATCAGAGTGGTAGATCGTGTCCATGGCAAACGAAGTTAATTATTTTTGCTGCTATATGCTCTTCGTTGAAGTAAATATTTTCTGAAATTTGTAACCCTTTTTCAATTAAACTGAGACCTGTTGTCAAATTGCCAACTGTCATTAAATCTTCTGATTCAATTGGGTCTAAAGACTCAAATTCTTCAAGGTCTTGTTCTTGCTCTTGCATGTATATGAGCTCCTCAATTGTCAGCTCCTGATTGTGGGAATCCAGCAGTCCTTGAACGTCATCACTATCCACTTCTAAATTTATTTGCTTATTTACTATTATAAATTCTTCAATCTAATTATCAATTTCATCAAGGTCTGGCACTGATTTCGCCTGAGTTTTATTGACCGGGGTTGGGGGGGGGGATAAAAGAAGGGACGAATCGACGAGATTTGAAATTCGCGTAAGTTGGAGTAGCGTAAGTCAAGGCATTACTGTACTTATAAGATGATTGTGCCCCTCAAGAATAGTAGTTATGATATCAATAGACGTGTCCATCTTCGTGAACTTTTGTAAAATCTGTTTTCTTGCCACTTCGAAGACCTTTTGTTGAATGCATTTAGCCAGACATCTTTAAAAACAGGTAACGCAATGTTTATTTTTGGTTTGCGACACAATTGAACTAATATCTTAATCTATTATTCCCCATACGCCTGAACTAGAAAGGAAGTAATCAGAGTTATTTTAGTGCAATAGCATTTGAAGCCTCTGGAACTTTGTAAAGTCGTCTGGATAATAAATTCAAAGTTTATTTTTTGATAAATGCGGGTCATACTGTCTAGAACAGTGCTATACAATCTATTGATGGTCGCGGACCGGTCTTCGTTTGATAATTATACCGCGGTCCACTAAAATGGGGGAGGAGGATGTTTATTGGCTATATTTTAGATTGTTTTGGTTTTATAAGTTTAGTTTAATTGTATTTAAACGAACCTTTAGATTCAAATACAGTTACAATAAAAATAAATAAATGTGACTTAACATGGAATATAAAGAGATTTCCCTAAGAACTCCCACAAACCCGAGAGAAGTACACTACAGAAAATAAAATTGAAAAAATTTATTGTTCCTTGGCAGCCAGGTGCTATTTGATTCACAGACCGGCACCCGTCCATGGCCCGAGTTTGGGGACCACTGGTCTAGTGGACCCAGTTGTGCTTTAGTTGCCAGTAATTGTCTTTAGCTGAGTTTTTTTTTGTCTCAAATAAATTATCTTCAAAATGTCTCCTTTTTTTCTATTATAATGTTTCAAAATATTCTTTAATTAGTTTTTACTTTAATATTTTCCATCAAAACAGAAAACCATATGTCTATCAAAACAAAAAAAAATAATAATTAGTGTTGTTAGTTTATAAATATAGAATATATTGTTCATAATAATTTTTCCGTTTTTGAATACCCGTGTTCTTAGTGGATCAATAATCATAAACTATTACTTATCTACTTGACTATTACTAATCATCTTTTTGTAAAAATAAGTTACGACTTAACTATGAAACTTATTTCTTTACTCTAAATGCAGTATAGTTTATTTGAAAATAATAAAAGAATCTGCTGTCTGGATAATAATTAGATAAGTTTCGTTAACTTTTGATTTTATTTGAATAATTTTTCCATAAACTTTTAAAATATCCTTATCAGTTACCTGCAAAAGCAATAAAAATCTTTTGGATTACAAATATTTTAATCTCCTACCTTTTTTCAACGCAAAAAAAAAAAAAAAAAACATATTTGCCTTTCTTAATCTAGAATCAGGATATTTAAAAATGTTGCTTTTTGAATGGATAAATTTTAAGAAGGAATATATCTTAATAAAAATATTATTATATAGAATATAATGATACTCTCTTTCGAATAATTCATTCTATGTAATAATATTGCACAGAATAAAGATTTCTGTATAATATTCCTTTTCTTAATTAGAATAACTTTGCAAAATTATAGGACAAGTGCCAAATGCTATTTTTAAAAGTGATAAATTTAGTTATCCTGTCGAATACGGTGTTGTAGGTTCTGAAAAAAGACAATAGAGAAATAAGAGCAATGCAAATTTATTTCATACTGACTGATAATTATATCGTTATAGCCCTACTTTTAATAAAAAATAGTAGAAAGGTATAAACGCAACATCTATTTACTTTATTTGTAATCGATTTTGCTTTATTTATAATTTCTGTTTGCTTCTTGTCTTTCTTATTCTCTGTATTGCATCTTGTAATGTATTTCCATAGTCCAAAATCTGTTTGTTTAATTCCAAATAGACATTTCAAAAATTTCTTCCATCATTTTATTAATAAACCAAACCACGTAACATATAGAATGACTATGAAAACAACAATATAAAATCAAACGATAAGGTTACATTCAGCAGTCGATTGAATAAAAATAAATCGAGACAAAAATTATATCGTTGCCGCTATTCCAAAAGAAATATTTAATAACACCGCTTTAACTGTTTGAATTTCTCCAACGTATAGGAAAGATACTTTTAAAATTCCCTGTTGTAGGGATTACTAAGAATTTGTGGTACGGATTGACACTCTTTTATTGTTATACGTGTGGAATACTTTGATTTGTGTGTAAATGGGAAATAAAATATTTCTATATAAGAATCTTTCCCTTAAAAGCAAAGTTTGTGAAGAAAATTTCATTATAATAAAAAAAATACCAATTCTTTTCGTTTCATTAGTTTTCAAACAACCATTCAGAAATCAATTTCCATCTCTCAAAATATAAAGCAATTTATCTTCCAATCTCTATCCATCATATTTGCATAAAACATCTGTTACTGATATCTCAGCATATGAAGAGTAAAATAGCACCACTTTAATATCAGCTCAAAGAGATGGATCAAATCTAAAATTGAATTTAACAATAACTTTTAAAAATGGATTTCTAAAAACGATTATGTTTGTTTGAATTCGTCTTATTTTTCTTTTGTATACGGTAAATAATAGGATACCATTGACACGTAAACATTAATGTTCAACATGAAAAATAACACATTTCATAAGAAAACAAGATTTTATATTGGTTTCTTATACAATCGTCCCCAGATATCTTTTTCGAATTCTAATCCCTAAATGTTGTTCTGTTATCCGGTTCTTTATTAATATTCTGTTTATTTTCATGTTATTTATTTCGTCATGCCGAAATGTTTGGGTTAAATCTGATCTTCTATTTTTCTACTCAATTTGCGACTGTCTGGACCAATACTGATTCTTATTCGTTTACTTGTTTGGCTCGGTCTGAGGATTATGTATAAAAACCAGACAAAAAAATGATTCGAAAATTCTAAAAATTGAGTTAGGTTTAAGTGTATTGATATTTCTGGCGAATTACCTCAAATGAAATTGCTTTTATATGAAATTTAAAGAAAACAAACACGTCGCAAATGTAATTTAATTTGATTTACCAATATGTAAATAAAGTTTAGGGATTTGTGTGTGTTATTTATTTTGAGTTGAAATGTTTTGAGATGTTGTGAGGATGTTAAGCTTACAAAAGAAATTTTAGAATCTTTTAGAATAAATTAGGAAATAATAGGTTTATTCGAAATTCGTTTATTCAGAAATTCGATAAAATTGTGTTTTCTCCCAAGCAAGAAAAACAAATTATTTAGATGTTCCATTCAGTATAAATTATTCCTTCTTTCTTTTTTTACATATTCAGGATTTCAAATGTTACCAATGCATTCTATAAACATATTTACAGGAATTTCAATGTTCTCATTCTATTTTTCTAGTTTAAGTTAACTGAATACTTAAAACTTTATTCTGCTTTCATATTTTAACTAATATTAAGAAATAATTTGTATTATCCAGGTAAAAGGTTAAATTAATTATAAAAAATGAAGTATTTTAGTAAAACCATTTAACAAGCAGGACGAAAACGTATAGGTCCAATGGGAATTTCTATGTTCATAAATTTTGTTATCATAATCAGATAAACTTTGATGCTTACGTTCAAGAGATTTTTCAAGTAAATGTCTTCTTACGATGTTTCTGGCATGAATATTAATTACATTATTTACAAATTATTAATTACATTATTTACAAATTATTAATAATTATTTACGAATTATTAATTAAATTATTTACAAATTATTAATTACATTATTTACAAAATATTAATTACATTATTTACAAATTATTAATTACATTATTTACAAATTATTAATTACATTAATTACACATTATTAATTAAATTATTTACAAATTAATAATTAAATTAATTACAAATTAATAATTAAATTAATTACAAATTAATAATTAAATTATAAAAATTAATAATTAAATTAATTACAAATTATTAATTAAATTAATTACAAATTATTAATTACATTATTTACAAATTATTAATTACATTAATTACAAATGTTTCGATAAATTTCGTTGATTGGGATAAAGGATCTTAAACTCTAAACTTTTCTAATATCGTATAAATACTACTAGTGATATTGAGCCTTAAAAATAATTAATTATAATGTTATCCCCATTTGGAATGTCATATGCAAGACAGCAATCAATTCGGCCAAAGAATATTATGAAAAGATATTTTGACACTAATACAAACAGTGATCTTGATACCAAGTTTAGTTAAATGTAGAAAAATTATCCTTCCTAACCTTGTTAATAATTTGTGTGTCCCACTTGGATACTATTTGTAATGAAAAATACTATTTTTTTTTCCAATCAAACTTGATATCCAACTTTTGTAGTAATTTAAAAAATAAAAATAAATAAATAAAAGTCATAGATTTTTTATAAAAAAAAATTGTCATTCGATCGGATATTGGTTTTCTCTTTGAAAGAGAACGTAAGCATTTTCTCTCTAAATCAATGCCTCCGGATTGTACAAAGAACAAACAGTAAAGCAAAGAGAAAGAAAAAGAAGAAAGAGGAGGAGTGATTAAATTAATGAATTCCTACAGAAAGCAACTCCTAAATCAAGGTTTCGTCATTCGACTTTAAGTGACATTAACTCGAAAGATAAACTAAACTTCTTCTACCTTCTGTCGATAAGGTTACCTTGGTTTCTTTCTAAGTCGAAAATGACTATCAGACAGTGGTAGAAAGAAGGGTTAGGATCCTGTTATAAACATTGAAACTTGTCTGCATTTGAAAAAAACCTGAAATTTTAATTATATCAAAACCTTTTTAAAACTGGTAACCGTTTGCAAAATACGCATTTTTAAAAATAAATTCTGAGAATTGTATTAAAGTGTAGTAATGACTATTTGACTATAAATTCTTATTTTGCTTACCCTGATAGCGCCTCAGAAGAACTAACCCTTTTTAAATATAATAGAACAAATTTTTTGTAACGCTTTCTCCTTGAGAATAGCCTTATTTAACTTATATTAATATTACTATCTCAAAAATTGTTTAAACTAAAAGTATCCTTTTTATACAAAATATTGTTATCATTTAATTTAAACACATACACACACATATACATTCTATAAAGAAAACAAAAACGACGCACCAAGAAGGAATTGCCTGATTGTAAACATATTTCGTATGCAAATACATTTGTCCCGAAAAGGCAAATGATTAAAATTTGGTGCCCTTTGAATGAATGGCGGAAGCTACAGCTCATCGGAACTGCTCACTCAGCAGGTGTCTATAAGAAGCGATTCCCAATCTGATGGTCAAAATTTCTGTTGCATTGCGATTTAGGGTACCTTTCAACGATTTAAAAAATGCCTCGCCGTAGGATTCGAGCTCATTACGAGCAACTGTCAGAGTTTGAAAGAGGTCGTATCATCGGATTGAAAGAGGCAGGTTGGACAAATCGGAGAATCACTTGTCATATTGGCCGAAGCAATGTGGCCATTAAAAGATGCTGGCAACAACGGGTCGACAATGGCAGATTTCAGCGTCATGATCGGTCAGTAGTGGTCGATCTAGGACCACAGCAGATCGGGAGGACAGATTGATTGTCAGAACAGCTGTTACAGCACCTGATTCATCATTATAAATCATCAGACGTGCAAGATGCACACGAATGTCCACCATGACAATTCACAGACGGCTGATAGAGCGAAATTTACCCTCGTATCGACTACTGCCACTCACTCGTAATCGCTACTAAACCTGCCACTCACGCTTGCACACTGTCGAGCCAGATTACAGTGGTTCTTGGCTCTATCAGGTTGGGATCTTGCTGACTGGGGACGTATAGTATTTAACGATGAATCCCGCTTCTAACTGTGTCCTGACGATCATCGAAGCCGGGTCTGGAGACGTCCAGGGCAGCGTGCTGTTACTGACCTCACTATTGCACGCCACACAGGACCTCAACCAGGATTTATGATCTGGGGTGTCATTTCGTTTGACAAGCCGGTCCTCCTTAGTCGTCATTAGATGTTAACTAACAGCACAGAGATTCAGCGACGGCATTCAGAGAACTGTTTTGCTACCATTCCTTTTTCAGTACCCTGACCTTAATTTTTAGCAAGATAATTCTAGACCACATAAGGCACGTGATGCTATGAACTGTCTTACAGCTTGTCAAGCACTTTTTTGGCTAGACAGTTTGCCAGATCTCTCTCTAATCGAGCATGTCTGGGATATGATGGGAAGGCGACTGCCTCTATTAGGAAATGTTGATGACCTGGCCCAACAATTGGAGTAAATTTGGCAAGAAGTACTGCAGGAGACCATCAGGGTGCTTTATCATTCTATGCCACGTCGTGCGGTAGCTTGCCTCCAGGCTAGAGGTGGGTCAACACCTTATTGAGCTCGTTACTATGTAACTATGTAACTCTGATATATATCGTTCAGATTTTCTGAAACCTTTAACCATTTTTTTATTTCTCTACATAATCTTTCTACCCACCAATTTTTGTCTCTATCGGACAACTCGTTCTTTGTCCGTGGTTTTTTTTGTTATAAAGTATATATTTGTGTATTAATTGACTTCAATTTCCTTTCGAGGGATTTTAATTCATAATTACTTTGAGCCCTCCAAGATTTCACATGAAAGTTAACTTTTAGTTTTCCCACCTAATGGGAAATAACCACAGCCTTATCTCTAAAACAACTAAAAGTTTAGCTCTTTTAAAACAAGATGATACAATTTTGCAGTCGAACCAATTAGAATAACCTTTCCCGGAAATCCTATGATTTTAACAGCTTCCGGTTGACAACATTATAAATAGATGAGGACTGTTTTATGTGTGTTCACGAGTGGTTCTCCTTGCATACTTGTTTTGCTGTGTATGTGTGTTGGTGGCATCTTTTTATGTAAGTGTGAACTAAATATGGGTGAAGTATAAAAGCCGCTTCATCCTTTTACGATTGCAACTATCACTAAAAAAGGATCACCTCAATACCAAAATGTATTAAATCATGTCCGTAATTTTTACACACGCACGCACGCACACCTTATGATTACTGATTATCTGGGGTGGCTAACCTAAATGACCTTGCAGGTCACTTCGGAAAAACGTCATAGTCCCGCAGGCAACATATATTAATCTATATAATATATATCTGTATTTTAAATTTTAACCATTACAAACATTTATTGGACTGAAAATTTAAAATGGAATTAATTATTATAACTATTATTGTTTTCATTATTTTTCAACAAACATGATCAAATATGCCTAGCTCTAGCCGTAAGCTGAGCGATAAAGTTACAGAAATCAAGCGTAATGCTGCGGGGGTTGCTGCAATGTAATACTTCTCACTTCTGTGAAGGTGTACAAACAGAAGCAAAGTAATAAAATAGAAATTGTTATGGGATATATTTTGCACACTGCATTAAAAACTAAAGTATTTCATAGAATAATCGTACTTTCTAGAAGTTATAAATAATCTCGCAGGCACAGAACTATTCAAGACGGGGCACATGCGGCCCCCGGGGTCGTGGGTTGCGGGTTAGCCCCCTGATCTAATTTCTAACTTACAGAAGTTGCATCAAGTAGAAAATCGTGAAATAGTAATAGAGCAGCATAAGAGAACCACGGTAATGCATTAGAAAATTATTAGACTTATGACAGAAGGGTAGGTTGCGTTTGTAAGAAACAGGGTGTCCAAGAATAAATACCATATACAAACTTAGAGGGCAGGTAGAGAACATCCTGAGGAGCCATAATTACATAGGAAAGAATAGTCAGAAACGTAACCTTAACGAGATAAACAGACACAAAGACAGTAAGGCCACAACACAGAATGTAGTGTAAAGCGCTCTATTACAAACACAAAAACAGTAGTAAATTAAAAGTATGACTTTAAAGCATCACAGGAGGTGTTTGAAATTTCTGCCAATGGCATGTATGCACGCACAGCACCAACGTGACAAGGATTGGCTGACATGCTCGAAAATACCGGGTGTTTCACGGATCGTAGCAGCGTTGATGAACATTCGTACCTCCAGGGCCATTTCAGAATTAACGGGTATGTCGTCAATCATGGCTCTGAAATATCCATATTCTGATGCACCCGAGAGAACGTTTGATGATTCGGCTGCCGTCCCGTTGAATATTTTCCCCATACAACTGAACAGTGACACGTCAATTTCCCTTGACTAAGCCGTATATGCAGTGGATATCCGCCAAATCGGCGTTCGTATAACAATTCATGTTCATCGCACGCTGTTCGTGTCTTAAATGAGGAAACAACACATACTGATCTTGTGAGCTCACGTACAGCACCACCTACCGCTTTCCACCCATGCTTTCCTGTGTAATTATGGTTCATCACGATGTTCTCTATCTCCCCTCCAAGTTTGAACGCGGCATTCGGGGGACCTGTACAAGTGAACTCTTTTGTAAAAATTTCTCAAATAAAGAGAATTATATTATGAAAAATAATTTTGTAAGTTCTTTGTTTTTTTCAGTATAATCCTTAAAACCAATTTTATTATGGTATTTCGAAAACATTTCTTTCCCCAACAATTTTTCATAAAATTTTATCGAGATGACTTATAAGACTCCTTGTTATAATCCCCAAAGTGGAATAACAAGGCGACTTCTCAACATTCTCTTCATTATTTTCCACTTGGAACAAAATGGGGACTTCCTGTTGCCATACAAAAGCCAAAACTATATGAAATACATCATAGTAAAGTAGCTCTAGGTACCCCCTGGGAGGTTACAGGACTGAAAAAAAGAGCATTGGGAAAATCTTTGCGACTACATAACTTACTGTCCCTTAATAGGGAAAAAAGAAAGAATTATTCTTTACTTAGAAAAAGAGATTGTTTCTTACTTCCTTGGAGATATCAATGGAGATTAACTTTCTTTGCAAGAGGGTAGAGTACATAAAGCCCTGGAAAACCCACACAGATTTTTGTTTTCCAATGAGGATATACTGTAAGAATTGTAAATAATCTATGAGAAAATGTACATTTCTCTTTTTATATGTCTGTGGAATTTTTCTTTATACACACACACAATACTTTATAACATGTTTTTGTATTGAAACTGAGCATAAAATGTACATTTGTTTGGTAAAGTTTTTATTTATTTATCAGGACAATGCTTAGGAGATTATGTTTTTTTTTTATTTTCTGCCTTTTATCTACAAAATGATATAGCAGTGGAGATACAATTATAATTCTTTTAAGTAAATGATTTAGTCCATAATAAAGACAAATTTAAAGTTTAACGTTTTGATATGTATGTTCCGATTTCTATAATGCGGATGTTTAAGAATATTAGCAAAATATCATAAAATAACAATATATACTATTTTTGTATAATACAGTCGACACTCGACAATACGAAGTTGAAGGGGCCAATGAAAAATTTCAAATTATCAAGAGGGCAGGAAAAACTCCCAAAATATACGAAAATAAATTTTTTTCTAACACATTTAAATTTAAAACTATGTAATAAAACAGCAATTGTACATATGTATAAAATCATTTAAAAATATTTTTAAAAAGTATATATTATATATATACACAGTATAAATATTATACAGAAGTTAAAAGTCTCCTGTATTAAAAGAATACATTCATGTATTAAAAACTATTTAAGGAATACAAACTGTTCATAATTATTTTTTTTTTTTGACGAAAAAAATCTGTTAACCTTTTTTTGTTTTATTGTATTCAATCTAACTTTGTCACTAGATTTTTCTAGAATAAATGAAACTTGAAAAATGTCCGTATCACACAAAATGATTTTGAATGAAAAAGTTGCGCTAAAGTGTCACTAAACAAACTAGTTTAGTGATAGTTTAGCTTCTGCTAAGTTATCGGAGTCAATTAACTCCGATAGACATCAAAAGGCTACATTCCAGGGGAGACATCAGAGGCAGTACAAAACAAAACATGTTAGCTCCAACCTGTTTGTTACAGGACTCTAAATGATAGTGAGCGTTTGAATTGTCGAGAGTTTCATTAGATCACTTCGAATTATCGCTTGTTATATTCTGGTCAGACACAGATTTTACTTCGAAATATTGAGTGTAAAATATTGTTCGTTCGAAATATTGTTTAGCTCAAAATATCAAGAGTTTTTCTAGGACCTGAGCATATACTTCGAATTAGCGAGAGGTTCGTATTATGAAAGGTTTGTATTACCGAGAATCTACTGCCGGGGTGAGTATTGCGTCGATCGCGATCGACCGGTGGACCGTCAAGACTTTTTGGGGTGACCACCTGAAGGAGGAAAGGAAAGGTAGGAAGGATATAAGGAGAATTCAAGATTGGCTGGCACTACGCAGACTAAGTCTTCTACTGACTGTAACAACGGATATTAACTTAAGATAAAATTGTTTTATATTTGAATGTATTTTCAATTGTTTCGTAATATATAAATGCATCACTCGATATAATTATATTTGGGGCTATTATTATGATCGAGTTTGTATCTTGCGTTTTGCTTTAAAAGAGCCTTTAAAAGTGTTGTTTTTTATTTTAGTTCTGTAGGGGTATATATAAGTATATATTCCGTACTTATTATTAAGTTATAATAATAACCTTTTCCTTACCTCATCACACCTACGACTTTGGACAGTGACGCGCACAAGAATTTTTGAAAGGGGGGGGGGGCGAGGAGGGAAGGTCTACCATTTTCGTATCATACCACAATATGCAGCAAAACATATTTTTTTGATTTTGTCGATTGTCGGGAACAAAAAACAGCAAAAAATAAATTACTGAATAAATAATTAACATTAATAAATAAAAAAATTACTAATATCAAATACTTAAATACATTTTACGTACTATATACACGGAACTATAATGAATCGGAAAACAAAGGAAGGGTAATGAGGGAGGGTCCGGATCCGTGGACCCCTCCCCGCCCTTGTGTGTGCCACTGACACTGGGTGGACCGCAACTCCTTGAAAAAATTAGAAGTAGCCCGTACCATGGAAAAGACTCTGCCCACCCTGGTCTACTGTGTGTATATATCTACTATATAATTTATCTTACATAACATAAGAAAAAGATGCATTTTATATCAGTAAAATCAATATAATTGGGCATATGAGGGTCATCCCGAAAATAAACCATTTAGCTACAAAAAAATGAAAAATACCATATGGGAAAAAAAGATTCTTTTGCATACCTGAAGCTTCCTTCACATCTCTACATAAACATTTCCAACATTTAAATATTTGCCTTATTTGCTCACGAGCTTCAGAACTAACACAGGTTTGCAATCCTGTCTTATATTTTCAATCTCGGAAATTCGGAATTACATTATCCAAACCCCTGGATTACGACTGGACTATTTATGAAAAATACTTACACATTGGTATAGTTGACTGTAACATAATTAAAAAATAGGCATATTATTATTTACTGAACAAATCAAAACAAAATTTAATTCATCATAAAAACAAATAAAAATAGGTTGCATATTGAAACTAAAAACAGAACATTACTTCATTTCTTGTGTTTCTGTAAATAAGCTTTTAAAAAACCCAGCTCGTCCAACCTTTCGTCGTTCTTATTTTATTACAAAATAGCTGGTATTTGTAACTAAGCATGGTATGAAAGACTTCTTATTTTTATTAAAAACTAGCTGATATACCCTTTCTTCGCACGGGTGAATTGAAAAATTAAACAATACAGATTGAAAAATAACAAAATATTTAATGAGTTAATTTTAAGTGAATTGCAAATAAAAAAAAACAAAAAAAAAAACTTTTTGCATATCTCAGCTGAACAAAAAAATCATATTTGCTAAATTTTAAGGCTGTAAGTCTCACACATAGCTGATGAACAGGGTTTTTTTATTTCTAATGCCCCCGTAACTCCCTTGTGGGTCAATATTTGAAAACACCTTACTAAGCTGATCTCTGCTCAGGAAAAGTACCACAAGTAATTTTGAGTAATGGATGCTTAAACTAGTGTAAATAATTTATATCTGGTTGTATAATACGTTGATATTACTTTCTGTTGTATTTATTTTATGGTAAAATTGCAATATTTGAAAGCAACGCCATTCCTTACATTATAATGGCGATTTAATGGAAACATAGCGAAATATTGACGAAAGAGCGAAGTTAGCATCATTTTTGGCGAATCTGTTGGCAACCTAGTGATTGATTGAAAAGTGCAGAAGTTGATATTCTGTAGTGCTACCTGGAGTGCTACAACAAAGAGGACAGCACAAAAACCTTCAAAAAATACATATGCATGCCAATTTTCATAGTGATCTGTTGAACAGTGTTGGGACAAAGCGAGGTCACACACACATATATACAAACATCCACTTTTATATATATACATTTTACTCCGAAGAAAATGCTCCTTCATAAAATATACACTAGTAGACCTTATCATCATTAAATAGGAGTATGTTCTTTCCAGGTAGTCGTCATGTCTTGCCTGCATGATGACAGTGCCTACTTTATGAATTTTTGACAGTGTCTCAAATCTAATAGACTGCATTGATGCATATCCCTCTTTGATATCTTTATCTAGTTCTTCTTTTACACTTAATGATTTTTGTGTACAAATTGCTTCAGTTATCCATTCATAATGTGGATCAATTTCAAGTGTTACCTCATTTGAAATAGAAGATCCAGTTGCATGATCTGTTAGAAATGCAGCAAGTCTTTAAAGCAGGTCCACAATAAATTTACGGCGCGTTGCACGCGCAAATAAATGTTTGCCATTTCATCTCGTGACTACGACCTAGCGCTGCTTGTCTGTGAATTTAGCCCATTGTAAACTGGATATTAAATTGAAAAAAAAAATTTAATGCGTCCAGTAGTTTAGTACTCAGTACTTAGATTATTTATTTTAATATATTTATCAATACGGAAAGAGTAATTACACAAAAAAATTCTTCCTACATATTTCATAAAAAAATATAAATTTTCTGAGAATTAAATTCTTAGAAAATTGTGACGAGAAATCTAACTACGATCATTTTCTGGATGACACTCGTAGATTCTTCCTCATAACATCCTTTTTGAACTACATGAGGGCTACTGGAGTTGGACCCCGTAAATTTGATGTGATCAAATGATAATGAGGATTCTTGAAGTAGTATTTTCATGATAAATTTCGCACAGCATCTTAGAAATTTTTGAGGTTTTATTTAAGTCATCGTAACAGTCCCGAATTTTCCATACTATGAAAATTTGTTGGACTCGGTCCTCGAATATACGACACTATTTTAATAACAACAATCACGAAATTTGTGATAACCGCTGTGCTTCCACGTGGACTTTAAATAATTTATATAAACTTTTAAACACATGGCGTTCATAAGCTAACAATTAATCAATTCCCTGGATTCTAAACTTTTGTCGCGTTGTTAATCCATCTGTTATGACAGTTAATTCAACGGTATAAACTTTGTCGATCATTAAAGACAATTTCTGCGTTAGGTTCCTTGAAAATTTCGAAAGAGAGAACTCAGTACTTCTCAAAGTTTCAATATTTGCAACCCAATATTAAATTGCATTTTTAACACGTCCCCCCTCCCATGCAATAATGTATTTAATTCAATAATACACTTTGACACACACACACACACACTAAAACTACAATACCACTTTTACATCTTAAGTGCCATCAGCGTATATAAACGTCTCGCTCAGCCAGAGTGTCAATTGCTCTGGACGTATATACACGTCTTTCCGAATTACGCTGCTATCCATAAAATTATTCCGAAGACTTTGGAATGCAATAAAAGGGCCTTTACAATGTTTGCGAAGGATTTGCTTATGTATTGCTTTTCTTCTCCCCTCTTCCATTACATACGCTTGCCTACGTGGAAAATGGGGGCGTTGGGGAGCGAACCGCATGACTTTAATTCAGAAGTTAGGGGAATAATTAAAAACCGTAAAATTTATCAAGATAGGTGTTAATTTTTGTATATGTTTTATATGACAAGCTCATGGGGTCATTGGTAATTATTACTGTTGCTTTTACTATAGTATTGTTAAATTAACTACAAAATACATTGTGCAGTACTGATACATTTAAAAGTGTATTATATCTATGTAAATATGTATTTTCTTCTTCCATTATGCCAGAATGTATTTTATTTGTTTACTTTCAGTAAATTAATAATTTTTTAAATACTCTTTTGCTTACGACTTTTTAATATGATCGTGCTCAACTTTTAGAAATATCACGCTCTTCTAGGGGAGTGCTTCACAGTTTGAGAAACGCTGCCATATGTAAACCTTCAATTTGAGAAAATACTCTCTTTTTACTTTTGTATTACAATTACTCGTATTTATAAACTTTCACATATTCTTACTTATGCAATTTTGAACTTTAAAACAAATTTGAATGCATTAAATTAACCTATTTCTTATAAATTCATTTAATTATATTTAAAAAGTCTGAGAAATTCTGTAAAATATATTTTGAGTATTAGTAAATAAAAAAATTCTCTCAAACATAACCATGTTCTAGTTCTCAATACAATATTTATCAATATGAAAAATGCTTTAAAAATGAAAACTAAAATCTTATTTCTAGTCTTGAAAGTAGCTTATTTTAAGTAGTTCTTATCTGTGTATATGTGAAAAAAAGATATGGCATTTTGATTAATGAAGCATTCGAACGTGTCTGTATAAAAAGTTGCACCCTATTTGCTTATTATAATACATAACCTAGGTAATTGTATTTTCCAAAAGAGAAACACCCTTTTACGGGAGAACTGAATTATAAAGAAAAAAAAATATTACCTGTAATTTGATACAAGAAATGTTTTCAGACGAATTTTGAGAGATTCATAACTTTTTTCATATCAAAATTTTTTTTTACTCAGGTGAGATCACAGATATTATCCCCAGACTGCTGCAAAAAATAAGCTGTGCTAAGATAACATAATTTGAAGTGTAAGAAATAAAGAAGAAAGATATTTCTTTTACTATAAAGAGTATAAGAATAAAGATTTCGAAAGAAATATTTTATATATACTTGAGAAATAAAGGGATAAAATTTTTTAAATTTTTTTTTATTGTTACACTGTCTGCTGATATAAATTGTATCCGTTTACTATCTTTGTACTTTTTTGTTTTATTGTCAGTATATTTTAAGATAATTTCATGCATGTAATTGAAAAAATTCATAAACTAATACCTATCAAAATCATTTGGAATTACCAAAATATTTTAATTTTATCTTGTCAAAATCGAAAATTCTCTTTTTTATAGTAGTTTCATTTTGATTTTTTTCCTATGAAGTATAATTATGCAGTTTATTAATAATTACATTTTTGTAATATATTGGTTTTCCGAATTATAATATGATATCTATATATATAAAGAAGAAAAGAGATTCACTCTCTCTTTCACTCCCTCATCATGATATCTCCGGAACTTATAGACCTACAGGCTTGACATTTTGTAGGCATGTTCCTCACCTGGAGTAGAGATCCACTAAGAACAGATTTTACGAAAATTGACCCTTAAGCGGTGTTGCGATGACTTAAAGGATGTTGTAAGCAATTATATTCCGGTTTTTGAGCTATTTTTAGATCTACGAACATTAAATTTGGTTGGCAAGTTCCTTTCATATAGATTAAGAATAAATTCACTGAAAACCGACCCCAAAGGAAATAGCGAGAGATTAAGGGCGTGGCTTGGTGATGATTATTCACTCCAGAATATTGCTGGCACTCCGTTTTAAGTCACCTTTGTATCCTCGTGTAAACAGGAACTCTCCCCCTCCCCTCTTCATGCTAGAAGAATGGTAACATAAAATGAGCTGGCTGACCCAAAGTCGCCTCGTGTGAAACCTTCTAACCCTGTCTCTCATACACACACGCGCTCGTGCGCAAAGAACAAATTCTATTGATTTTAAGTTTACATTTCAGAGTAATAATAAAAGCAAACTTCTGCTTAATTGAAGCAGAAGAAAATTAAATATCAATAGAGAATATAAGCAAGTAACTAAAATTTAATGATGCACGTCTAAATCAAAATAGGAATTTAGCGCCCTAATTAAAATGATCCGCTTCGACTTTTTTATGTTTATGCTTATATTAACTCATTCACAATCTCCTTTTTCATTTACTTCTCAGAAGAAACTTATACATAAACACAGAACACTTCATTTCTGTTGTTGCTTATGGCATTTGATCGGCAGTAACACCAGATAAAGGTCCACGAATATCATCGCGGCTAAGGGCTAGAATTTTACGCATGTCGTTAGCCTAAGCTTTGAGCCCCATGAAGGTGACAGTACGATTTTGCTCGATACGGCTCCCGATATGGCGACACCATTCGGACCCACTGATTTAACAAGCACGTACTCCGTGTGTACTCGGAGGCATTTGGTAGCATCGGGCATCGAACCCAGGCTTTCTGGTCTGGAGACCGATGCTCTAACCACTAGGCTACCCACGGCCCTTTCTTTCTTCACGGACCATTTCTTTACCTATTTATATAAACAACTGGAAATGAGCGTAAGCTAGTTCAAAGAACCAAAATAAATGAAACACAATAAACCATACAAAATGTTTCGATATAAATAGAAAGGAACTTTCACAATTTGTTCCCAAGGCAATTATATTATTATTATTATTATTTTTGAAATTATATCATAAAACAACAATTGTGTACAAATGTATAAAATTTATTTTAAAGTATTTTTAAAAAGTACATATTATATATAGTATAAATATTATGCAGAAGTTAAAATTTATGTGTGTATTAAAAGAATACACATTCACACACAATCCTACGCCTCCCTTCTTCACAATAGCGGACCATCCTTTCAGAATACATCTGTAGTAAGGCCACGTGTTAAACGAAAGATATGGACGGCTGACAACAGGTGCGGTTGGCATATTGTCCATTTGAAGAAGGAAAGCAATAAAAGTTTCTTTTCGTCTGAGAAGCCAGAAAACAGTAAGAAGGGGGTAGCAGATAGATAGTCATCAAAGGGATAGTTTCAGGGAAGACACGCAGAGTCAATACAACTCAAAACTTGTAAGCTCCAACCTGTTTGTTACAGGACTGTACATGCTAGCGCGTGTTTGAATTGTCGAGAGTTTTATAAGGTAACTTCGAATTATCGCTTGTTGTGGTCTGGCCAGCCACAGATTTTACTTTGAAATATTGAGTGTACCCAAACGTATTGTTTTAGTTCGAAATATCAAAAGTTTTTTTCTGTGGACTGAGTATATTCTTCGAATATTCGAGAGGTTCCTATTATCGAAGGTTTGAATTATCGAGAATCAACGACTGTAGTTAATTTTATGACAAAAATATATTTTTGATGTAGTTGAAGTGTCCTTAGACAACGCAACTAATAATCTGTTTTAAAAAATGTGAGAAATCAAAGATGTATTTATTGTTGCTTTAATTTTGCATAATATGAAATCAAATCTCGAATATCAAAGTCTTTATTTCTTAATTTTCATTAAAAGTCGACTAAAATTGTTGCTTCTTATGATATTGAAGAAAATTACCCTCACGAGTTTAGTTACAAATATATTGAGTTTCAGGGTAAAAGAACTCCAAGTGAGTGAACTTTCTTTGGGCAAAACTTTTTTCTAATCTCTCACAACTCTCAAAGAAATCCGTCGAGTTAGTTACTTCCACTTTCTTTTTCTGCAGAATCTTTCAATTTAATTTAGATAAATCCTACTTCTTTTCTCCTTGATCTACCCTGAGGAGTTTTGGAGGCGACGAAATCGGGACTTGTCAAGGACTCGTCAAGTCTGGACTTCTTTTCTTCTTTTTTCTTGGCAAAGAAGGACAGAAAAAAAAACAAATTAAATACTGCTGTAGGAAAGTAATGACACTGTTAAGATGTCATTCTGTTTGCGAGTGAGCTACTTGAAAGTCTTTTTTTTATAACGAACTAAGATTAAATATTGTACATAAATTTTTGTCTTAAGGTGGTAATTATAAAGTATTTTCATTAAAATTTTCTATTTGTAACATAATATGAAACCTTATTTGAAGTTCAATTTTCCTTTACTTCGATCTGAAAAAGATTTTGAAATTCCTTAATGGCTAGTAAATTTTTAAAATATAATGTATAAGTATTTAATAATTTTTATATAGAAAAGATTTCTTATCAATTCTGTAAAACTTCTTAAGTTTAAAACCCCTTTTAGGTTAAAACTAACCATTACCCGCCCTCTTCAGCGGGGTTTTCCTTATAATGTACGACTATACGTTGTTCTTAAGTTATTTTTTTAATTTAAGTTCTATTATTAAGCTTTAATGATAAGATTATAAATAGTCATACATTATAATGAATTGACATTTTAAAGTGCAATCAAAAACATTCCTATGACTTCGTTACCTGATTTTAAGAGAATAGAATTAGAGTTTCTAAAATGAAAGTATATATTTATTTATCTTTATAACGCCTCTGTAACTCTCCCCCTTTGGAGTTGATTTCCGCAAGCTCCGTTTTCAGCGGATCGCTATTCAACAGGAAGAGCATGTTTGCCAAATTTCAAGTATGAAAGTCTAATAGTTCGAAAACGGGAATTTTTGTCTATAGCCTTCGCCCCTAGCGGGCACCTTTTTTAGGAGTTGATTTCCGCAAAAGTCATTCATTCTTAGTGGTACTTTACTCAACACAAGGAACATGTTCGCCGAATTTCAAGTTTGCGTCTAATAGCATCAAATGAGATTTTTATTTATCTTTAACACCCTCCTTTTCCTCCACTTGGGAGTTGATTTCCTCAAAACCTGTTCTTAGTGATTATCTACTCCTTGAAAGGAGGATGCTTGTTGAATTTCGTCTGTAGGTCTAATAGTTCAAAAACGGGAATGTGTTTATCTATAACGCCTTTTAAACACCTCGCAGTTTCCCTTGAGGGTAGACTTATGTAAAAAAAAATCCCGTTCTTAATTGATATCTGTTAAAAAAAGTAACATTTCTGCCAAACTTCAAGCCTGTAGGTCTTACAATTCCTGAGTTATCGTGGTAAGTGTTTTTAACTTTTTTCCTATATAGAGAGAGAAATTTGCAATATCTTTTATAGTATTATGATACCTAATTAAAATCCGTACTTAGGTAAATACTTTATCTGATATTCATTTATTTATTTACTACATACCATAATATTCTGTGATTTTTAATACGATAGTAATGAAGAATTACAACAAAAATATTCTGGTGAATTGCTCATTTTCTACATAAATTTATGTAATTTTTCTACGATCTTCTGACACAGAGATTCCTATAATTGATCTAGAATTTGAATAATTATGTATACGACTGTAAATAATTTGTAATATTTATTTTTAAGTGAGAAAAAATATCATTCCTTTTTAAAAAAAAGAAGAACGCCAATGTGAAATAAGTTGCTTTTTACAGTAGATTAAAATAATAAAAGTAATTATATTTACCACAAAGCTTAAAAAATGTTTAAAATAAATTATATTCCGAAGGCCACTAGAGTTTCACGTTTAGTAATAGTGTATTTTCTAAAGAAAATGACACAATGGGAGTTAAATTGTTTAGCTCTTTTATTTAATAACAGATTGCTTTCAATTTTTTACATTTAAAAGATAAAAAAAGTTATTTAATTAAAATTCCTTATATAAATAAAGAAATGTTGCCATCAAAAGAATAATATGCTCTTGGAAAATGTCGACGCAAACTTAAATTTTTCCAAACAAACTTTAAGAGGAACTGTGATATACCGTAATAAAAACAATTAATTGAAAGAAATGGTACAAATATTAAAAAAAAGTTCAAATTTGCAATCAATTAATTGTGTATTTAAGGACACAAAAATATACACTTCATTAAGATACAGAAAGTAGAAATATCTTTAAATTAAGATGAAAATTAAGATTGTTAAAGTTAAGATAAAAAGTAGAAACTAAATAATACTCTACTTTTTGCATTTTATTATAATAATCCAACATTTTGCGTGTTTTATTTCTTTTTCATAAAACAATTATTTAAAATATAATTTTCTTCATTATTAATAGAAGTATACATTTAAAGGAAAACAAATCTATAAAACCTCTCGGCAAAAATTGATTAAAAAGCAATTTAAAGTTTTAAAATTTGATTAGCTTAAAGAATAGTAAGAGAAGCTGTTCAAATAATTCTTTATTTAATGGTGACAGAAGAATAATTTAATTATATAAGCTGAAACAATAGCAGAATTTACAGAGAAGTTTCAGTGGATAGTTTTGATGAGATAATAGTTTTCAGATGACGAAATTTAATTATCTAATTCTGCTGTGTAAAGGCAAATAAGCCATGTAACTTTTAAAACTTCTTTTAATGGATTAATTTTCTATATTTTTATAAATTTCTTGATAGTTAAAATAACACAATGGACTCGATACACCTGACGTCATAATCACGTGATGATATACAAAACAAATAGCCACGTGTTTGATTAGACTGAGTATTTTGGCGGAATTTTCGTATTTACATCTACTATCAAAAACAAATGAAAGAAGTTGTTACAAAAGAAATTTCGACTGAAATGTGTGTACTTTTTAATTATTTCATTTTCAATATTTTTTTTTGTTATCAAATACGCTGACGATTTTTAAAGTTTTAAAAAGAGTCTGAAATATTTTCTGAGCATTTCGAATTCGAAGAATTTTAATTTTGCAAACATACACAGATCAGGGTACCACTTCTGTGATCTATTCTGAATGCTCTGTATTTGTTAAGTATGTAGTTGATTACCTACGTTTTTTTTTTTCAATTCCTACTATTAGTTCACACTTTCTCAATATTTATTTATGTTGTTCAAATTTTCAATCGTTAGTAAACTACATTTTAAAGCGCTCGATTGAGCTAAAATTTTATATACATGATTATTTTGGTTGACAATACAGAATTTAATTAATAAAAATTAATTGATTAAAACTAATTATTCTAATAATTATAAATAAATCCATGTTGGCATCATTTTTGGCGACATAGTGACCATTTTGGCGACTTGTGTCCAAAATTAAAAGGTTTTTTCTCACATTTTAAAACATTCAGTTGAACTGAAATTTGAAACACATTTGTTTTGGATAGCAATGCAATACTTTAATGATAATAAATAAAAATTAATTGTCACTTAATGTTGTGATTTTTCATATGTAAACACATATTTATATTAACTATAATTATTTGATAAAAAGTAACTATAAAATTAAGTTTTTCTTACCTAAGAAGGAATCGACTTATTTTTTTTATAATACTTGTTTTTGTTATTTTAAGATTATTTTCGACAATTTTACAAGCACTACAGACAAAAATTTGAAACTGAACTGTCTTAATAACGAAATTTGTTCTGTTTTATTTTATTGGAATAAAATCTCACTCTTAAATTTTACCATCCATTTAGTAGCAATACAAAATACTTTAATTTATAGAAATATCATCATAACTTTGTTCATTTTATTTTCTAACTGTGCATATAATGTTAATATATATCTATGCATTTTCTATGTTGCAGTCATTTGAAATTTTATTGTACTGTATGTTGATAAATGTGTCGACTTCAAAGCATTTCAATTTTGCAGACACGAAAAAACAAACCAGGGTTCTACTTCTGGGACCTGTTCTGATTTTCTAACTGATGAATAAGTATGCAGTTGAACTCACCTACATTTTTTTTTCTTTTTTCTCTTTATATAACTATTTTCACTAATTTAACAAGCATGATAGATAAGATTTTGAAACTGAACTGGCTCAGCAAAGTCATTGTTTTGTAATTTTCAGAACAATACACTTACAAATACAAGTAAATTAATGAAGTTCACATATGTACTTTAAAAAATATGCATCCATAAATGTATAATGCTGTATGGTGAAGAACATACAAAATATTTTAATAATTTGTGAGATTCATATTCCACTATTTTCCAGAAATCAGGGAATAAATCAGTTCGATACTGAAGAGCTAGATCATATGGAAATTGAGAAGCACGTATCTATCTATATTCTTAAAATACTGATTGCATTAACTTTTCCTAATATTAAAAAACAATTACGATAAAAGAAAATTTCTAATTATCAATTTTACTATACTACAACTGACATTTAAATTTCACGTTATTTTTATTTTACATTTTTATAAGCTTTAAATTCATGAGTAGTTACATATACATGCATAATTATGTAAATTTTTTTTAAAAAATTCTTTTAATACAGGGATAGCAAATGTTACATTCTGATTAAGTCCAGCACTTTCCATTCCTTCCTAGATAACTCGCCTTTCACAAAACAGAATAGAAGCAGAAGAATATTGTACAGAAAAATAAATGCATTGCAAATAACATTAAGTGATTTGCATATGAAAACCTTAACAGAGGGTTTCATTGCAAGAGATTTTTTAGTGTATTCAATGTTTTAAATATTGAAAATACCTTAATGTTCCCCCAAAATAATATTTTGCAAGTGATTGATATGTTTTTGGTAAAATTAAGGACAGGTGTGTCCAACACATGTTTAGTTAATCTAAATTTTACACTTCTTCACAGTAGTTAACAGAGATACTTCAGTATTTAATTATCTACAAAATTAGGATGCAAAAATCTGATATGTAACCATACATGTTGTATCAAAAACAGGTATACATACATATAAATCAAAAACTTGTTGTTTTTAATAATTTTAGAATATTACAGGGAAAAAGAAACATTTTTGAGAACAATTCACCATAGAAATGGAAAAATATTTTAATTTACTACAGCTTCTTTAATGTTTATACTTGATGATTAATCAAGTACCATTTTTAAACATTAGAAGTCAAAATTATAATTTACCATTTGTAAAATTACATGTAAAAAATTATGTAACATTTTGAAAGTCCTTACTCGCTGTGCTATTTTAGGTAAAAGATATGATTGATCGAGAATTGTTTTCCAAATACAATAAATTAAGGAATTAAAAAATTGTAATTAAAATCTGTGTATAATAGAATATGTTTATGTCCATTTATGGAATAAAAATTCCTGCTCACTCTTACATGATCAAAATAAAAAGTCATTTTTGAATCCCTAATTCTTTTACAAAATAAATAATTGAATAATTGTAATATATTTGTGTGGTATCTATTAGCACAACATTTGTTTTTTCAGAGTTTGACTGTGGGTATAACCTATCACACACTTGTACAATTTTTTTTACTATGTATTACAAATAAGCATTTATAGGTATTTGCACAATTTGTAGAAGATTTATCATTATTAATTAGATTTGTGCTTTATATCGATTTATTTTTGCATAAATATAAGTCTAAAAGACTCTTGAATATTGATATTATCCTACTTATAAGTCCTGAATAAATTTTTCGCATTGAAGTTACTTACAAATATTGACCCAGAAGAGTACTTGGATCAATTATATATTTGAGAATTAGGATCATGAAACCAAATCTGGCTTTATGTATAGACATTTGATTCTGTGGGATGTTGTTGCATTATACAGCCAATAACTGGAGCTGTTCCTGCTTATGTTTGAACACAGTAATACTAATAACATAATTTTTTAAAGTTCTTGATGTGTTTTTGCTTGGCAAAATTATTTGGCAGTTTAATACATAAGTTCCTAATTTTGGAATGGTATGAGTACTGATTTAGCATTTCTTTGAAAAACTTTGAAGTAATTTAATATTTTGCTCAAGAATAATTTGGAACTGAAAAGTTTCTTGA